>JAOXNX010000001.1:27285376-27307545 GCA_028566075.1 Solidago caesia
CTGTTTATCTGCAAATGTTTCTCTTACGTTGTTAGGAAACTATAAGGGCGCGTTTAGTTGAAGAAAACACACCCTATTTTCTATTTTTGTTTTCCAAAAAAACATGGAAAACAGAATAGGCGATCAAATTAGAATTTTCAACAAAGATTTTCCAAGAAAATGGAAAACACCATTTTATATTTTATAATATGAATTTGGAAAACAACATTTTGATGTTTTTCATTTTTCATTTCTATTTTCCATGTTCCCCTTCCCCCTCCCTCCACATCTCCAATACGTTTTCTAGTTTTCTAAAATGAAAATGAAATTAGCATATTCTAACTTTGAACACGTTTTCATAATTTTCATTTGTTTTTTTGAAATTGAAAACCCCTTTTATTTTCTAGAAAATTATAAATGGAAAACTAGAAAACATTTTCTACAACTAAACACGCCCAAAGGGTTTTCAATTTCTAGAAAACAAATGAAAATTTTGAAAACATGTTCAAAATTAGAATATGCTAATATCATTTTCCATTTTAGAAAACTAGAATACATATTGGAGATGTGTAGGATGGGGAAGGGGGAGATGGAAAATGAAAATGAAAAATGAAAAACATCAAAATGTTGTTTTCCAAATTCATGTTATAAAATGAAAAATGATGTTTTCCATTTTCTTGGAAAATTTTTCTTGAAAATTCTAATTTGATCGTGTATTCTGTTTTCCATGTTTTCTTAGAAAACAAAAATGGAAAACAGGAAGTGTTTTCTCCAACTAAACACGCCCTTAGACTTTAATGTACTTATCTCTGATCGTTGTGATTTGTTTAATCCATGGCCAGGAAGGAAACAGGGATAGCTTATTAGATTTATGAAATTTGTTTAACCTAAAACATTGAGAAATCATAACGGTGACGGACCTCATCCTGTCTATCTTCTTTTCGGTAGCTATATATCTTCTGAACAGAGAAACTTCCTTTAGCCAAAACATCACAAATGATGTACAGATATCAATATGCACTTTCTATTCATGATAAACAAAATTCTCCCTGCACAAGATAACCAGGGCCATCTCGTGGATTTTATTAGCTCTGCTCAATAATTAAACAGTAGGCCTTTTGTATACGAAAGTTTTGCATATATATAACAATAAGTTCAACAATACTAAAAAAATGTCATGAGTACTAGCATCAATCAAAACAACGGATAACATAATATCAAATAGTTATATGTTTGTATTATTAGAATAATGTCGTTCTCCTCCTAGCATTCTTGGGGGCAAAGTGGTTAGTCAACTCTTCATAATCAACATAAGAGATTATAGCCTTATATCTCTAAGAATTCTATAAAAAAAATAATTAAAAGAAAGTAAAACATTAAACAATTAATTATATCTCTAAGAATTCTATAAAAAAAATAATTAAAAGAAAGTAAACATTAAACAATTAAACAAATTAACCATTCAAATATGAAACTAAAAAAGAAATTGAATAACTAAAAGGAGGGGGAAAAAAAAAGCTGACCCAATTGGCAATTTCTACACTTGTTTTTTTATTTTTGTGTGTTTATTATAAATTTATAAAGGGAGTTGATAAACTTACAACAATTTTTTGCCATCCACAATAAAATACAAACTGTTACTGCATAATGTATAACTGTCTAAAACAGTAATTGTTTTTGGACGGCAAAAAATTATTATAAGTTTAACATCTCCCATTTATAAAACTTAAAAAACCTAAAATTTTGGAGGGCCTTCTATTTGGGTTAGTTTATTAATGTATAATATATATAAAAAAAAGTGAAAATAAAATCATGGGCCCTTATTGGATATGGGCCCTGCTCCTATGAACATATTGAACATGCCAAGATCACAATAACGAACATGTTTCACGGTGAGGTGTCAATGCACAGTAATACCCGGTACCGGTACCGGTTATTTTTTTTTTTGAAATTAACCGGTTTCGGTTAATGCACAGTAATACCCTAACCGGTTAACCGGTTTTGACACCTCTAGTGGCAGTGGCGGCGGCGATGGCGACGGCGATGGCGACGGGTGATAACCCGTGGATTTACCCATGAGCTTGTATAACCACGGATGATAGACACGGATAAAATATCTAGCCCGTTGATGGATACCCGTGAATTGACGGATCAAGAAAAACCCGTAGACATGGTAATGGTAAAGGGGTATTCGCACCCGTTACGCACAGATGCCATCCCTAATTGAGTATGTGAATAACTTACTTAAGGTTGTTTGATTTGTTATAAGCAAATACGTTAATAGCCAAGAGTTTGTCCAATGACGAGAATCCAATTACGACGTGAGCAAAGAAATAGACACCTACTTTTTTTAAATCAAAATGAAAAAGTCAAAATCGTAATGAAAATTTTAAAATCGTAATAAAAAATCACAAAAAGCACAATGAAAAATAACAAAATCGCAATAAAAAAAAACAAAATTGCAACGAAATACTGAAAAGCACAATGAAAAGAGTCAAAATCACAATGAAAATGTCAAAATTGAGTCAAAGTTGCGATTTTTGCAATTTTATTTCAATCTTTGCATTTATATTGTGATTTTTGATATTGTATTGCGATTTTAATCTATTTTATTGGTATTTTCATTTTTCTATTGTGATTTTTAATATTTTGTTGCGATTTTTGATTTTTTATTGTGATTTTTTTATAAATTATTTTTTCAATTTTTTTTAAAATTATTTTTGATAACTAACCCCTATATATATATATAACCCAATTAATATACAAGAAGTCAGACACTAATTAAATTGTTAAGAAATAAAAATAAAATATGTATTTCGAATGCCACTATCAACAAGTCACTATCTTTATCTTACACCATAAACTTGTAACACATTCGGCTGTTATGCATTATACAGACACACTTCTAGTAATATCTTTATTTATAACCCCTTATAAAGATTATAATGTATTGTTAAAAAGGTTAAATTTTATATTTGCAAAATGACCCGTATACACATATAGTTTAAATCTTAATTAATATTTATCTTATACATTGAGTCAAACTTTCCATTTTTACAAGTAACTCGTTTAATTTACTTTAACTTATATCCTTTTGAATTTTAATAATGAAAATCACAAACATTTCTCACATAAATAAACTTTTTTATAATTTAATTAATACATAATGTATTATCAACTAATTATACATTAAGTTATCCTTAAAAAAAAACTAGTCACGGTATTTTTCAACACTATTAAACCACCTACGACAATCACCATAAAAAGTCGTCGTTAAATAATGATATTTTCGCTACATAGCACAAGCATTATCTATATGCTTTGAGTTTCCGGAAGCATTGAGAATTTCTTAAGGGTGGCATTGTTTGAAAAATGTTATTCTTCATTAAAAATATTATCCCCATTGTTGAATGTTACATATTTTGGAACATGCAAATTGTCCAAAGTATCCTTAATGATTAAATTACACTATCAGTCCATTATCTTCTAAAATATCTCCACTACGATTTTTTATATCAATTACATTTTACATCAACATACACCACCGCCGTCGTATTGCACGGGTACCATGCTATATTTATTTATGAATCTAACTCACTATTAATCTGTTGTACCGGTCCAATAGTCATAATAATGTTGTCATACTTGACAAACAAATGCAATAATGTAGATGATATATTTTCTTTAGAACGTCAATTGTCAAATAGAACTTGCCTCCACCATACAAAGGTAAAGGTCTTGTTCAGGCGAGGATAGTTAGTTGTTTTAACCGGTTCCCGACCACTGGAATTAGCAAGGATTGAACCTTTGATTCATGGGTAAACCTTTATCTAGATGTCTTGCCACTTGAACCATAAATATTTAACTCAAAGAAATGATGATGTGTAACATGATTTATTACAACTTACAAGACATAAAAAACAACTCACGTCCGACATTTAACTTTCAAAGTTTGTTCTCAAATACTCGACATAATATGTGTTACATCACCACCGCATAGACATGTCTAAACGTTTATGGTAAAGAATGTTATGTTACTAACAAAATATTTCTATTAATAAAATAAATAAAAATAAGAAACAAACAATTAATTGCCATTTATCATCAGCAACATAAACTTCCCCACGGGTAAACATATTATTCCGAACCCTTCAAATTGATCAATAACACTTCAAATCAACTTTACAAGAATTTTCAAGCTTCCAACTTATGATGACTTTTGTCAAGTGGATCAAAATTTAGCCGATTCAAACTGTGGTTTCGAGAAAAGGATAATCGGTGTACCCAATAACCGGATCAGGTAAATAAAACGTCTCCCTATTGTACTTGTTAAGAGGGGCATTAAGCTCAAATCTTTTAGGTAAATCTGGATTTGCCAAAAACAAACGACCATAAGCAACAAGATCTGTTCGGTTTTCGGCCACAGCCTTGTTACCATCTTCCATGTCATAGCCTCCAGCAGAAATAAAAGTACCTTTGAATGCTTTTCTCATTGGGACAAGACTATCTGGGCATTCAACTTTTTCACCAACAGATTTCATCCTTGGTTCGACCATATGACAGTATG
This sequence comes from Solidago caesia, assembly GCA_028566075.1. Lineage (NCBI taxonomy): Eukaryota > Viridiplantae > Streptophyta > Magnoliopsida > Asterales > Asteraceae > Solidago > Solidago caesia. The sequence goes on from JAOXNX010000001.1 coordinate 27,289,923, forward strand.
CAATCTTATATGCATTCAAAGATTTAGCCATGTAAAGGCCTAAAGCTTTTGGATCTGAGTCGCCTGACTGCATATAGTTCGCGAATGGGGATAATCTTATCCCGACTTTGTCTGCACCTATTTCATTTACAATAGCTTCAACAATTTCTAGAGCGAATCTGCAACGGTTTTCTAGAGAGCCACCGTACTTGTCGGTTCTGTCATTTACTTGGTCTTTCATAAATTGGTCAATTAGATAACCATGAGCGCCATGGATCTCAACTCCGTCAAAACCTATATGTTACATATGAAAATCATCAAAAGTGTCACATTTCCATTTTTAAAAAAAACATCAATCATAAAAAAATAACTGAAAGGTATTCTTACCAGCTTCAATTGCATTTCTTGCAGCAAGTCTGAAATCATTAACAATAACAGGAATCTCCTCTATACTTAACTTTCTTGGAGGTGAGAATCGTGCAACATCAATGCCATTGCTTCGTACTTGTGGCGTTAGTTCTTTATCTGAGGAAGATATCGGGGCTTGCCCATTGGGCTGAAATCCTGTTCACATGAAGCGAAATCGAAATTATAATTATAGTTAAATGACAGCATAGTAAAACGGTTAACTAAAAATGATCCTACTAAAACCTTTATAAACTATAGTTAAATCCCATATCATTTAGCATTTTCGTTGTTTGGGTCCTTTTAAATGGTTCAAGTGAGATGAAATATAGATGAGAAAAAAAAAAAGTATACCGGTATTTGAAACCCTCCCAACATGCCAAATTTGACAGAAAAAAATTCCGCCTTTAGCATGAACAGCATCCACGATCGGCTTCCAGGCCTCAACATGTTCTTTTGTCCATATACCTGGTGTTTCTGGATAGCTGAAAAAAGAACCAGTTATCAGAAACTACTATGTGGAGGGTAGGGTTGGCCATGACCCACCCCAAAAAAACTAACGGTAATGTATTTTAGCCTTGTTTTGTTCGTATTGGTAAATTTTGGCCCACCTAAAATATTATTTTGTCACGTGTTTGTGTTTAATAATTTTTTCGGCCTACCCTAAACCTATATCCTGGCTCCGCCGCTGTATATATACATTAATCAAACTATTTTTAGAGCATCTCCGATTACCAATTATTGTTTTAAAATGAAGTTTATAAATGTCGAAGAGGCTTATAAATTTTCATTAATTTTTTTTTAATGATAATGAAAAATGTTTATGTGGCTTGAAAATATCCAAAATCTTCAAGTGGTCTAAACTTAATTCAAATTTATGTTTCTCTTTAACGTGACACTTATTTGTTAAGCTTTAAGAATTTCAAGCATGTTAGCTCATAAAAATTTTTGTGATACGAATTGTTGATGTGGCGCGCACGACATGACAAGGTCATGAACTTTTTGAATTGAAAAATTCGCTATTAGAGATACCATTAGTGTTCATAAATGGGTTCTCGTCAAATTTGGAAGGATGCACTATGAGTAAATTTTATATCTTAAAAATATGACCATAATTTTTTTGATCCCTCCTTTTAGGGTATGGGGCTTGGTATCCAAAGTGATACACGGGTTTAAAGGGTTCATGGTCTTTACCCTTTTTTTATTTTAATTAAAACAGAAATTTAAAATTTTAATATAAATTAAAAAGTTAACATAAAATAAATGTGAAAAATATTCAAATAAAAAAATGAATATAACTATCTTTCTTACACAACTATCATGAATGTCTAACGCCACCACCTTAAACCTTTTAGCCATGTGTCATTGCGAAACAATTTGAAACATATTTGGCTTCGGTGCATTGCACGGACTTACTTCTAGTGTTTTGTAATATATGGGATAAGTATCAAACATACTAGGAATCTAGGATACGTTTTAAATGTGTGAATATATCTTTTGCATGTACGAAGTAATCCTTAATATGCAAGTATATATGTAGCACTTACAATCATATTTCCGCAGCAAAGTACATACAAAATGGCTGAATCGAATAATCGATCAATGGTTGGGGGTTGTATATATTCTGGCTCAATTTGCTATAAGATTTTCGATTGTGTTTCATTAAATTGTTTGGGTGTTAATCATTAGTTCAACTCTTATAACTATGGTGGTCAACAATGACAGTTCATGGTGGTGTGTATTGGCTTCAATTCTCCTGATCGAAATGGTGGTTCTACCAATGGTGTCATGTGATGGTTTGATCGACTACATGAAGTAGTAGTGGTATTACACTATTACAGTATTACTAGTAGCAGCATGACCGATAACAGGTTAGAACAACAATGGATTGCCAATTAAAATATTGTAAAATCAACTCATGCATACATAAAGACACGTACAACAACTCAATCAACTCAATAAGAATTATCAAATCCTATGAAGTGCCTAGCAATCCACCAATTTCACTCAATCCACTTATCTACACAAGCCACTTTGTCAACACAAGGTTATGCCAATTAAATCAACTCAAATAAGTTTGTGTGAAGCGACTACATAGCCTTACAGAAAACCCCAACCCCGACTGATGGATAAACCTTTCGGCGGACCATCATTGTCGTTATAGATAGGCATAACCAAATCCATGAGTAACTCGTTCCACTTGGTAGTCAATCACGTCACCCGAATTACTTTATCAACACTGATTGGGGTCACACAGGAAGCAAATGCACTACCCCTGAGTGATCTACTCAACACAACTTAACTAAATAGCCAAGCTGTTGGTTAAGCTTAACACTTTCTACTCAATGTTTGAGACTTATCAACAAAATAGATTGCAACCATTTCCACTAATCAACACTAGGGTCCTTAGCATGCACGTGACATGACAACATTAATTATGTCTAGTGTACTATGTCATCAAGTCTACACAAATCAAACACAACGTAATCACAAGTTACATAAAGCATAAACATAGCAAGGAGAGTTTTTTGTTTTTTTGGAAAAAATAAAAACAGTGTTTTTTGTTTTCTTAAAAAAAAAAAATTTTGAAAACTTTGATTCGATCGTTTTCTGTTTTACATGTTTTTTTTTTGAAAAAGAAAAAAGAAAAAAAAAAGGGTTTTCCTAGATTTTTAAAAATTATCTAATGATTGTATTTTATTTAGGGAAATTATCATGGATGACGATCCTCCAAAATGAAATGCGGATGGCGCCAAACATATAAGAAGAATAAACTTGTGAGTGCTGTGCATTTCAATCAAGGTCTCAAAATCCGAAATCAATCCATCTTCCTTCAATGGCGTCTTCTTCACCGCCGAATTCACTTTCCGATAACACGCAACTCGTTCCACTCTCTGACGCCCAGTTCTCTCTTTCCTCTGTCATCTACGGTACCTCTCTCTCTCTCTCTCTATATATATATACACACACACACCCACCCACACATACAACCAACGAATGATTGAGCTCAATTTCGTATAAAACTTTGCATCATGTTAACCTAATTCATTAGCGAATTCTACATATATGATTAGATAATTAGATTCATGAACACCTTTCCGATTAGGTTTAAATGTATCATATGCATATTACTACATTTTATAGAATTATGTTAGTGTTTCGTATTTGATTGTTTGTTATAATTAGATTCGAGAAAGCTATTCGGTTATTATTTTCTATACTGCAATAACTTGTACCGAATGTTGATCCTAATTAGTTAGTAACTTAGATTCGCACAGTTTTCCGATCAGATATTCAAACTGCGTTATGTATGTTATATTGTTATGATTAGATGAGTTATGTTGTGAACTACGTTTTTCTTAGTTATGTGTACTACATTTTGTTTAGGTTTGTTAATGTATCGTAGTTAATTGTGTGTTAAAATGAAATCTCAGAACACTGTGAGCGCTTTATTCTCGATACTACGATCATTTGGGCTGTATGTTGATCATCTTAAGTTAGCTATTTAGAATGGCACGATTTTTAGCTCAAGTTTCAATACAAGTCTGTTTTAAGGATTATAGTAATAGTGAGCTCTATCGAGATACAATGCTATATGAGTGATTTTGCTATCTCTTTTAATTTTGTGCTAGAGGAAAGAAGAAAGAGGAAAGCTAGGGGTCGGGTTAGTGATTAGCTTACACTACTAAATACAGTATAATTTCACGTCTGACAATAGCATTGTTCAAATTAAAACTAAGAAAAAGACTAGAGTTTATTGTGACATCAAATTTAATTCTTGTAGACTTATCAAATCTTATCCTCTGTGTGATAGGCAATGGCTATCTGGTTTATCTATGATAGTTATCCTGTTATTAAGCAAATGTAAGTTCGTCACTCCATGATTCTTGTTTTAACTGTTGTATACTTTAATTAATTCGTGATTGGCATATATAAAATATCCGATTTCTGGCCATTGGTGATAGGACCGCAATCTGTAAACTAAAAAGAGATAGACTGAATCAAAATCAGGATATAATAAGCTTTAATTTGAATTGCCCATTGGTTCGGTTACCAAACTGATAAGTTGAACAGCTACTCATGTTTGTAAGTTTGACTTCTACTGTCGTGTGTAATGAATACATCTCTGATGAGGTCTTGTTAACTTTCTTGAATGCAGAAGCGTTATTTGCTCTACTTTGAATGGTTCTGATTCCATCTTATTTAGTAATTTGATCACTCTTGTGCATTTGCAGAGCTTTCGCAGCAAGTGCAAGCTGGAATGGAAAATATGCTTAAGATGATCACGTGAGTAAACTCCTTAGGAAACCGGTATTAACGTTAGAGTAAGGGCCAGTAATCACTCAATTAACAATGAGATTGTGAGAGCTTTATGCTGAGTACTGTTTTTACCTTGTTATTTCATTTCACTCTTTTACATGCGACATTTGGCTAAGTATATACTTGCACCTTACCATTTTAATTCTCTAATTTATATAATGGCACTTTGTGGTGGCACCTGATAATATCTCGTTTTAAACTCTTATGCTCTCTTTGCCACCCCTATCCAGACTCTGATGGCTGTCTCTTAATTCAACACTCGACAGTTAACAAAGTGATCTTACTGACTACTACTATTTAGTCTATGTGAATGATCATATTCATGAAAACGTTTTTCTGTCGCTCCTTGTCTCTGTACTTATTTCTTTCATACACAGTGAAATTGACCAAAGCTCTGGTGGAATAATAGAAGACATTGAGAAATGCAGAGAGTCTGCTCTTGAGAGGAAAAGAAATCTGGAGGATGACAAAGAGCATTTCCAGAAAGCAGCTTACTCTGTGTTAGACATGCTGAACAGCAGGGATCGTAGCTAAAATTCTGGTAAGCATTTACCCTTTACTAATTTCTTTTAATCTTTCGTACAGATAAAACTTGTGAAACTGTGTGAAACAGATGCTAGTTAATAGGTCATTATGTTCTGTAGTCCTTTATCTTACATTCTGCAGATGTATTTGCACACACACACTTTCTGTATATATTAAAGACTGTAGTTTAATGCAACTTCCTTCTTTGGAAAATGTTTTGGATGTTGTATCCTCATGTATTCAAGATATATACAAGTGGTCATTCTCTCTTAAAGCATTAAGATCTTCCACTTGAGACGCATCAGACATGAGAATCATGGTTCCTCTTTGGCCAAACTTCTTCTCTGCATGACAATATAACTAGGTTGGAAGCCCTCTTAAATTAAAAAATATATATTTCATATAAGAGAAGTTAGTTACTTTCAATCCCACATTAGCCACTTTTCATCTAAAATTGTATATGGCATTCAAATAAGGTGTTCTAGCTCATAATGCACCATTTTGGAACTGGATTGCTTACCTGCTAAGTTCAAAAGTTCCTCTATCGATTCTGGTAGGTGTACAAGTTTTCCTGTCATTTTTCTGTCTGTTTCTTCTTCATGTGGATGGTGGCCATGGATTACAACCCTCAAGGGAAATGTGTTTGAAAGCACAGAAGTGGGTGTTCCTGCATATAATAGCAGTAAGTTGTTAATTAGATTATTCAGCCGATAAGAATATAAAAGGAAAAATATATATGACTATACCATTTAATTAAAACATACACAATTTAGTGTAGAAAGTCGGAAAAGTGGTTTGTCATTTAACTTCAAGTGAAAAGTTATTTATTGGAGACCATGGCTTTCAAATTATCCTATCAGAATGTTCAAAGGTTTTCCTATTATTGCTTTAGTTGCTTTTCTCATTTATGTTTACTTGTGAGATACTTTAACAATAAGCAACCTTCTCTATCTTCTCGGCCATAGTTTGAGGCTTCATGGTTATTTGATTCGCCAACTGGGGTGGCTTGCTGCAATGTGGATGTAAAGAAAAATGTTACCTTTCATTTGACAATGCTGAAATTTCATAGCGCCTATGAATTGGTTGTGATAAAAATGGCTAAATGGGACTAGCTTACACTGATCACCAAGTAAATAGCTGTAAATTGTAAGTGCCGAGGTCTTTGCTTCAGCAAGACTTCTTTATAATGCCAAATTGTATGAATACATCTTTACATTTGTTCAGCAATCAGTATGTTTATTCTTGCTTAGTTGCTTATACTTCATATGCCACATCATTTTCTTGGGTGTTTTTTAATGTAGGAATAAGATACAACATGTTTTTAAAGAAGCAGAATATAAAGACTTATGAAGATATTTTCCTACTATTATTCTTATTGATATGATGGCGAGACTGATATACATATACTTATGTTAAATACTCGAGAGAAGTCCAAAAAACAAGAGTAAAGATTCTTAAATCACAATAACTTGTTTGAAATGAATATTAAAAAGTAAAGACACCGTAATGATGTGATCATTGCCAAACTGAATAATAAGTTATGCTTAATTTAACTAAGCAAACTTGTTCTAGTTGTATGGCTAACAGCTAACAGCTTATACAGTTACTTCATGTATATTTGTTCTTATGTATTAGCCCATACACCACGCTAATTAACCTGATTTGCACTATGAACTACTTAACTGAAGTAAACATGTCAATCAGTTGTGGAAACACCGAAATTCCCATGTCCTATAAAGATTTATCTACTGAGTTAGCAGTTATGATAATGCGGTCAATTGTAGATATAATCTACTTACGTAAAATTCTATTAAGTATTACCTCAAAATTCAAGTCCAACAGAAGCTCTGTCAAGAATGGCATCTCATCTTGCACCTCCTTCTTTAAGTCCTTCAGATACTGCAAACAAACATGTCAGTTTATAAATAAGATTTATGGTTATTAATAGGCTGTGAAAGTAATATGACATGGCCACAAGAACAGGCTTACATGTTTTCAGGCTGAACTAATAGGGATTTGTGTGTGTTAATTTTAAGGAGTTTTTGAGATATATTATTTTTGAGGTTTATAGTTAAACTCTAAAGACATATTTGAATGAGACCTGTGTGAAGTTTGACATTATTGTCTTTCCATCTTCATCAAGTGGCTGCACTAGTTGCTTGAAGTGATGATGACTAATCCGGACTACCTGAGAAAGTTTCTTGCTTCTCACTGTGAATGGTTGGGGGATGTTGAAGAACACCCCAATTTCCCCAAACATATCCATCGGGCCTAATTTTATCAAGAACTGGAACATAGAAAGGGACATTGCTTAATACCGTAACATCAGATTCACATAAAAATGACAATTTGTGTTTATCAGTTTTGCAGTTTATCATATTTTTATAATCTTCTCCTCCTAACAGAATGTTTTTTAATTTATCTGTTTATTTTTTTAATGTCTATGCAAGATCTAAACTACTTAGTGTTCTTATGCAGTACATACATCAGTGTAGAATTTTTTGCATATACTCTGGTTTTTATTATCATGTGTTTTTATACCCAGGGCCAGGATACCACAGACTTCTTTGCACGTGTCAATTTTCAAGAATGCTTGAATGCTTGATCTTGCAGTCAGCTCTATATGGTTTTAATGGTATGTAAAACTTGTCAAATTCTTGTCGGACTGAAGCTTCGTACATTATCCCAGCTAGGTTTTTGATTTACTAAGAAGATGTTAGGTCCAGTACAATTACTTTTTAGTTGAAAAGCCTTACTTCCAAGATATATGCAGTAACCTCTAGGTGTGTTCTATACTTCTATCCATCTGATTTTTATGTATAACCATATATCAGTGGTCATCATTCCACAACTCTCTGCATATAAAGTTGTTAGATCGCATATCCACATTATTAAGGTGCATCTTATAGTCTGTTGATGATGTATAAGCACGACTGTGCGATCTGGTTTTACATGCTAGTTAAATGCTCAATTTTATGTTGTCCAATCAGAAAAATATACCTGCTCCATTCTATTTTTGTGTGTCAGCACCTCCTGAAATTTGTAGGCTATTAGAATTCCAGATGGAGACATCAAATATGCATTTGAGTTATGAAAGATTATATACCATGGCTCCAGATACTACAATATAGAAATCTGTTGGTATCTCATTTTGTAGTATAACTTCAACCTTGGGTGGAAAGTATTCTGCTTTCAAATCTGTAACCTGCGAACAGAAAGCATGTGTTTAGAAAATAGATCACTGTCCAGTACTCCGGTGTATTAATAGTTGTATTGTACAAGAAAGGAATCATACCAATTGCCTGCTGAGGTCTTCTGAAATGCCTTTAAAGAGATACGTCTTCTCAACGGTTTTTCGGAATAGATGTTGGGCAATGCTAGATCTAATTGCTTTTGGTAGGTCCTCTAGAACTTCTTCTTGCTGCAGTTCAGCTGTCTTGAACTTAAGTTGCGTGTGTGCCAACATTTGCTCTTTCAACCCTTCAGGAAGTCTGTTCTTGCTTGCATATCTTAAGATCTCATTGATCGAATCCCTCTGATAGCATTATAGAGATAGGTTAGATGGCGTAACTAGAGGTGGAAAATGGGCACATTAGGTAACAGATTAAAATAGCTCTGGGTTTAAATGAGTTGTTGTAATATAAGTTCAATTGGGTTGGGATAGTCAAATAAATAGTTAAAGACTCAAATATGAATACAAAGACTCTGATGTTACAAGAATAATTGGTTAATTAAAATAAAATGATGTAGTGGTGGTAAGAATTAAGAATTCACTTTGGCGGGATTTCAACATGTTTGACAGTTTCCCTTTACCTTATATTTTTTATTTGACATTTGACCCATTTGACCCGTAAGGCATACATCATAACCCAAGTCAACCCTTTCGTAAGTAAATGGGTCGAAAATGTCATATCTTGGCTTAATCCAATTAGCAATTTAGTTAAATCGAGGAGAAACTTACCATGACAAAAGTTTTGACAGCACTATGGACGACTAGATTGGTCATGTTACCGATTAGATAAGAAGTGAGTCCGATGTTGAACAACATATAAAAGATATTGAACACCTTCTCCCCTGGATTTACTGCATGCAAATCTCCATAGCCCACTGTAGTAAGGGTCACAATTGACCAGTACATTGAATAGGTGTATCCCAGCCAAATGCTTCTATCCTCAAAGTTGCCATTAATAGATCCGATCCATGTATGATCTGCGGGTTTATGATGAGTGGCTATCCAGTAGTAGAAGCAGCCTGCTGAGTGTACTGCAAATAGTGTTACCTGTGATAATTTAAACCATAAGTTAGTCTAGCAACATGACATTTATTGGATGTGGATGGGGATGGGGATGGGGATGTGGATGTGGCAATACAGGCGGGTAGGGCAGGTTGGATCATGTATTAAAATGGGTAAATTTCTTGTAAGGGTCCAAACAGGCAAGGCAGGATTGATTTGGTAACAGTTTTTTTTGTGTGTGTCTATTTCATTATGAATAATCATTGCATTAATTATAATTACAAAAACAATATCATTGCACCAATAGGAAAAATATGTAAATAAAACGATTCATGAGGTTGTACGCATTATAAATCTAGACTTTGGGAGACTTCTCTCTCATTCGACCCACTAACTGTGTTTTAGTTTTAGTTAAAGTTTTCGATTCATTTCATTTGACCCGTTTGAGTTTAAACACATTGTGAATGGCTAAATGATTCCACCTTTAGGTAAAAGTCAACCAATTTTTAAGTTGTGTTATAGCAAGTATGATTAAATAGTACTAACAAATACAAGTTTGAGGGTTCTTGTCCCGAAGTAGCTGAAACGTGTATCCTTTTCTAGCCTGTTCAGGAAACAAGTGATCGTCAGTGGATATTTATCCAAGCATACTGACATTTGGAATAGAATATTATATAAATACTTAATACTAATTCAAGATTATCATGGTTTCTACCTTGAGAAGAGCTCGCTAACACGCCTTAGCCGCCACAACCGTAGCAGATTAAGAAACCCAAAGACCTCCCCACGGTGCAGCTTTCCAGTAAAGATTCGGTATATCGTTTGAAATGGCAGTGTTGATGCCACATCCATTGGGAACATCATATGAGTAACGTACCTTAAAACACACAAAAATGGAATTGTTAGTGCATGTTTTGGATGCATTTCATGGTGCCTAGAATGGTGTGTTTAGAATACCTTGTGGCTATCTTTCTATGATCATCAACGAGCAGATATGTTGACTTATCCAAGTATCCCACGAAGAAAGTTAAGATGATGTCACCGACAAAAAAAAAGTCGACAACCAAATCTACGTAAAGGAGAGAGCCTGTAGCCACCTTTTTAAAAGCTAGCTCAAATGGTGACGACCATGCCGAGTATATAACCAATACCACTAGAAATGCTTGCCACCACCTGCATCACAGGAGGTTGCAACTTTGACCAATTTACTCATGTCTCGACTCAAATGAGCCATAAATAATTTTGTTTTATTATAATTATTCAAATGGGAATGGGTCAAACGGGTCGAATGAGTTGAAAGTTGCGCTATACAACCTCTTGAATCATATTATTTACAGATTTGGTTTATTATTGCAAGTTGTTTTACTTCTTTGTAGTCATATTTATTTCATTATCCGCTTATAAATAGAAAGGCAAAAGGTGTTTACGGTTCATTATTTTTTAACTGCGCACACGAATCAGATAATATCGTTTTGGCTAGTAACCCAACAGCTAGTTAAAGTGTTTCTAGGGCACCCAGACCTAAGATTTTCATGTGGGAGACAAAACAGCTTAAAATAATAAAGAATGATCTAAGAGAGTCCCTTAAGCGTTGGTGCTTAATGCCTTGGACCTTAGCCCTTAAGCGTTAAGTGTAGTGATTTATGGATGCTTAATCAGCTACCTATGTTTAAAGTGACCCTCGTCATTTTTGCTAACAATAAACTTTTGAATCAAGTGTTTTGAAAAATTAAGCGGGAAATTGACTCACATTCGGGAGGTTATCTTTTCAATTTGCCGAGAAGTTATATCAGCGAAACCCTGTGAAATTATTTATTTGTGAAACCGGCTCTATCAACTTTAAACATGATGATATAGTGTTAAACAGATGTCATTTGAAGACGTTTTAAGTGTCCGTGCATGTCTTAGAAAGGACCATAAACTATTGGTATAAATTATATTAATAATAACAAAAAGTATTTCCGTTTCATGATGCATGAGGGCACGAGGGAAGCTTTGGCATGGGTCATGCAATGCAGTGATGGGAAAGGGGGCCTGTGAAGTCTGTACAATACAAGTACATAGATGTAGCCTAAATATTCATTATTAATTAATTTACTAGTAATTAGTGAATACAAAATTATATAGTTAAAGAAAACTACATATTTTGTTGGAGTATTTCGTGTGTAACATGGTAAAGAATAAAGATTTCAGTGATCTGATATCTATTTGAATCGTGTTATGACTTTCCAAAAATAATACGATCTGAGTTACGTGAATTTTGTTTTAAGATAATACAAAAGGTGATGTTCTTGTTTTGACCGAAAACAAGAGCTTGGATGCAAGAGAGTATTTCATCTCTATATAATCACCCAATCTTATGATGGAAGTTATGAGAATTAACTACAACTAATATTCTTCTAGACGATTACAAGACCATAGGCTATTAAACTTTGTTTGGTCTCTAATCAACCCACCTATTAAGTTGTTTCTAACCAGCTTGGTTTCTGATTAATTAGCTAAGTCATTGAAAACTTGGTCATTTTTCTATGCAAATTATTGTTTATTTTAAAGTTATTAAGGAATATATATATATAGGTTCTGGTTAAAATAAAACAACTATTAAAGTAAAACAAATAAAACAATCATTTTCTTTTAACTGAAAATCGTTGTGCATCATAAAAATCTTCGTGCATCAATCTGTATACTAGTGTTCTATGAATCTTCGTGCATCAATTTTATCATGATCTAATGGTCAAGATCTTATCTTATTTGTTTTACTTGTTTTACAATAACCACTCCCTATATATATATTGTTATATGTGATTGCAATCATGTTTATTGTTATTCTATTATGATACCATATCTGTCCATATGTTACTTGCTATGCTTATTTGGATTTTCATTTACTTGCTGTAAATGCAGGAGGATGTCAAGATAGTGGTGGAAAGATTTCTCGAATACGTAATCGAGAATTATCGGGTCGTCAAGGAACCCGCTAATACATTACACGCTTTCTTGTTATCCCTGGTTAGAACTTATTCTGTTATTCTAAAGAAATAGATAGAGATTCTTTAATCATCTTGGTAACTGATATACTGTTGCTCCAGTGTTGGATTGGTTCTGCATTGTTAAAGCATAAGCTTGATAGGACACAGTCCGTTGTTCTTGCAAACAAACACTTGGATTTCAGATGCAGGGAAGAAGAGGCAAAGTCAGTGTACTTGAAGCTAGAAACAGCAAAGGATATGTTCTTGCGTCACACACAGAATCAAAATAAAACTAATGTTTCAAGCGATTCTATACCACCAGCCCAACCTATTTCTACCAAGTCATTAGATCCAATGGTAAAGGTGGCGATTCTAGAAAGCCAACCCAGTCAAGTTGATGATGCGATTATCTTTGTGGAACATGGGAACTCTGAAAATTCGAAACCGATATCAAGTGATTGCAACCGAAAGGATACTCCAGGTGGCACTATCAATCTTGACATGTCGGATCCTCCGGAAGCCCAGAATGGTTGCCGCAACTCCTATGATAGCAATTCACCTTGTGGTCATTCAGTTTTACAAGATCCGGTAAGGATTATTATTGGCTTTTCAAACATTAAAATAAAAATAAAAATATAATTTAAATTATTTGAAACTTTCAGGAGATCCAAAAGGAATCTGCCCAAGCTAATGAACGTCAAGTTGACCCAAGTTCTTTGCCCGAAAGCAATAATCTGCAAACCGTAGAAGTTCATCTTATTCATTCTGCACATACATCTCTTGGTGAACAACAGCCTGATACGCATTCAGCTGATAGAGTGGATGGCCAACCAAGCAATGAACCAAGTGACCCTTCCCAAGATTCCGAGGCACTACCTCAAGCCCTAGAGGCTAGTGTACAGGTTTCAAATCAAGCTGCTACGCCGCCTGGGTCACAGCTGTTTATGGGTCATGGATCTGACAACCATAATCAAGGGGTCTCAAGGACGTCTTCGTCTGATCCCCTTCAAGCTGAACTGGAAAAGTTATGTGAATTGAAGGTTACTGTTAACAAATGTCACGAAGCTATTGTGAGTCGCTACTTTGATTCACCTTACTACTTCTAGGAAGTTTCTTTGTGTTTGCTTTGATTGTGCTTGTGGGTATGTATTTGCAGAAGGTGAAGCTAAAATCCGAGCATGAGAAAGAATTAGCAGAAATGATTGCTCGGATTAATCAAAAGTACGAAGCTAGAAATCAGGACGTGGAAGCAGCATTTCATTCAAAAAGGAAGGAAATTGATATTTGTTTCAACAGGGTGGTCAAGAGTAAAGTATTGGCCGAGACTTTCAGGTGTAAGTGCCAAGATCTGACCCCGTTTAACCCTGTTGAAATACAAGGTAAGCTTTTCGTTGAACTTTTCTGTTCTAAAACGTGATTGCACCTAGAAATATTTGAATGGTGGGTGATCTATTATCAAAGTGTTTCAATCACCATTAAAATAATGTTTCATATGTATTTAGGTATTTCTAAATACACTTTGCCTATATTTGGACAGACCTTGAGCAAACGTAATCTCATTGGAACACCGAGCACCCCCATTTTGGAACTTGTCATTTGTTCGTTATAATCAGAAAGCGTTGTTACGTCATGATAGTAACAAAGTTCAACATGGCACTCACATTTTAATGTGCTTTAGCCTGGTCCAATTTGGAGTTGCTTTTCATATATGATTCAGTTAGCATGTCTTTTTATGTTTTATCGTTTCTTAGTTTTTTAACCAATGAAGAATGGACATCCCAAAATGCTTTTATAACAAGGTAACCACCTTTCTAAAGTTTAGATTTCATTTAAGGTATTATGACTTGGTTGTCCGGTCAAAAAGATGATGTGTGTAATTTTGATCAAGTTGGCCTTTTCTGATGTGTCATTGACGTGCTGTTTGGAAATTTGCTAACTTAGAATTGTAGATTACCTTCTATAAATTTTTTTTTCAAGTTAACTGTTTTTGTAGGCGGAACAAATTTTGTTACCTGAAATGCAAATTCGTCTAAAGCGACCTTTATGGGCAATTTGCCATAAGATAATTTACATTTGTTCATATTTGGACTGGACTTGAATTGGGTTTCTTTTTAAGGGATAATTTGTAGGCTAAGTTATTTTGACTGATCACTTTCTATTTGAGGGATGGTTGCATGATGTTATCATAAGTATATTCGTATTGTTCATTTTTCGCAAATTATAAAACTCAGTCTTTTGCAGCTATTCAATCAGGAGGAATGCAACATCTTCCCAGGACTAATATGCAATCTTCCCTGGGACGTTCCACTGAGATTGCATCATATTTACCTGCTCGGTCGTCTGGAAGCCAGCAGGTTAAAGAGCTGCAGCCACCTCTACAAATAGTTCGCCATGCTTCAAATCTTTTCTCAACCACACCTTGCGGACCCCCATATAATACCAACCCTTCTACTATGCCAACCAGAACACCATCTACCTCTGTCGCCACCAGTGCACGACCATCAATTGCCATACCCACCACTACACCAAGCAGACCACCATCTATGGCCATTCCCACCAGCACACCAAGCCGACCACCAGCTACTGCCATTCCCACCAGCACACCAAGTAGGCTACCATCTACTGTTATCCCTACCAGCACACAAAATAGACCACCATCTACCACTATCTCCACCAGCACACTAAACAGACCGTTATCTGCTCCCATCCCCACCAGCACAATAAACAGAACAGCATCTGCCCCCGTCTCCACCAGTTCTTCAAACAGACAACCCTCTACTTACATCCCCACAGGTACACCAACTACCGCTGCCCCCACCAGCACACCAACCAGACCACTGCCTACTATCACCCCCATCACCCCTTATAGCAGACCTATGTCAAATATTAACCCCATAACGCCTCATAGCAGATCTAGCCAACCGCACCCTAACATCAACCCTATCACCCCTTCCACCAGGGGTCCACGAGTAACTGGTGAAATCCGTGCTCCAGCCCCACATATCCGACCTTTTAGGTCTTCAACTTCCGTATCTCCTAATGAATTTGCATCTCACAGAGTAATTTCAAGTCAGCAAACATCAAGCAGTTTGCCTCAGGATTCACCAAGAAGTTCACCTTTGGCTTCTCCATTGGTGACCCAAGCTTCATCTCAGCCACCAGCATCACTGCCAGTAGCACCACCAGTGTCATTTCAGCTACCACCATTGCACTCTTTGTATCCACAAGGTAGCGTGCCTGCCACCTCATCCTCACATTCCCAAATGTCACTACCACCAATGCCATCAATACCCATAAGCCACACTGGGCTTTATAGTGCATCGGACATGCCAACTCCTGATATTTTAAGCCAACCGGCTCTTGATTTGCTCAAGGACATAGATAAACAAGCTGCTTTGCGTCAGTCAAATATGTATCCACCTCCATCTGAGCTTGGTAAAGTCGGCAATGACAGCAGCCTAGTTTGTTTGTCAGATGATGATTAACTGACATTTGTATCCTTGCAATTGATAACCGTTAGTGAACTTAATGAAGTCCCCTTTTGGGAAAAAGTATTACAACTGCTAACTAGTAAGTTAAATTTTTTGGTTGGTTAGTCTGTTAGTGGAATATCTGATACTGTATGTATTGATCTTCCAAAGATAAGTTCAGACACTATGATGCAATCAAACATCTTATTACTTATATATATATATATATACTAGTCTTAATACCCGTACGATATAAAGATTAATTATTCCATACGATTGTTTGTTTTTTTTGGGTAAAGAAAATAAAATTTGAACATGCTCTATCATATGCATTTGGTCTCTCCAATAGTAACGTAATAATGAGAGACATGTATCATAAAGTATTGATCTAGATTCAATATTACTTTTGATATTGGTAACGGTATCACCTAATCCAAAATCATGATGGCGAAAAATAGTTTGTGTCGTTTTAAAATTTCAACCATGTTTAGTTTTTTTTAGTAGATGGATAAATTCTTCAATAATAACAATATTAAATTACAAATAAGAAACATAGATATATATTATTATTTATTATTTAATTTAACATGTTATATAGATTAGAATAAATAAGTTTTATTTTTATATATTATAAATTACAATATATTAAGAGGTATGTACTCTGAACCCCAAGAATGGAGATAGGTTTTTTATTTTTTTATTTTTTAGAATTGAAGTTGAGTATATGAAGAGGTATGTCCCTTAGCCCAAATTTTCCGTTAAAAAAAAAAAAAGTTTTGTTACCAATAAAGTTGTTGAAAATGATGTTAGCAAAATCCTCTTTAAGCATTCGACCCTTGACTTAGAAAAAGTTTGAAAAAACCATCAATGTTGGGCATTTCATCATAGTCACTTAGTGGGCGGTTGGGGCTTGGAGGTGCGTGGAGTGGGTGAGTAGGGGGTGTTGCAAGCAAATGAGATCACCAAATGGAGTCTAATTGTTTTCCTTGTATTATTATTTTATTTTCTATCCACACAAAAAAACGTATATGCTTTTTGTTTCTATGCTTATTTTGATTTATACTTTACCATGTTTATAGTCTTTTACAGCATTTGTAAATATTATCATTAAAGTTTGTTAAGTTCAATCAGAAAATATGTTCATTATTATACACACATATATAAAGTATTTCTCACTTTGAATCCTCCACAGGTACAACTAATAAGAATTGGTTGAGCACAGTGGTTGATCCATGTGGAGAGCAGGGTATGCAAGTGCATACTCTATTGAAAAAAATTAGTGTCAAAATTTTTTTTTATATAAAATTAAATTTTTTTTTAACTAATAGTGCATATCCTAAAAAAAATGAGTGCATATCCTAAGTAGACATAATATACCTTGTAGTGTTGGTGGTTGACCATTTGACTAAAAAATGTGAATAAAGCCCGAACAAATAACGCAATTTCAAAAATATTATTAAATTTTGCATACCCTGTTATATTTTTCTGGATCCGCCACTGGTTGAGCATTCATAATGTTTACCACTTGGTGTGGCTTTCAATTCTTCCTTTATCACATTCCAATGAATCAAACATATTTCTTCTTTTTTTCACTTTTTTCTTTTTTAGATTCTATTATCTACATATATGTGTGCATATATATAAATATATATATATATAGGGGTGGGTTAATTTGAGGACACCTAAATAAAAAAAGACAAGGGGACAAATCTCAGCCACAC
>JAOXNX010000001.1:27317106-27330626 GCA_028566075.1 Solidago caesia
GACAGGGGCCTGGGGGACAATTTATGTAATTTTTTTAACGACCGGGACCATTTTTGTAAATTTTGTTAACGTAAGGTAGACCATTTTTAACGACATGGATGATTTTTGTAATGTTTTTAACAACTACTATTTATTACTATTCACATGAATAGTAACCACACTTAAAAAAATCACTATTTGGCACTATTCACTTATTGGATTTTAGTTATATATATATAACTACTATTCATTACTATTCATGTGAATAGTAACCACACTTATAAAAAATCACTATTTAACACTATTCATATTCATGTGAATAGTAATCACACTAACAAAAAATCACTGTTTGGCACTATTCACCTATTGGATTTTAGTTATATATATAATTTGTGATGACTATTAGTAATATATATAATATGTTTTACATTTTTTAACTTGAAAATATCAATATTATTCCTATCAAATATGGAGGAAGCATAGGTAATGTGACGATACCCATGACCCATCATTGGGTACTGCTCTCTTACACACCGGAAATTTAGTATGTACATTTAATAAATTTGACAAATGGAAAAAACAAAATTCTTAACAAACCGACAGTACGGATCATTTCTTCATAAAATATTTACACTATATATCCATTATCTCCTTAAATATCTACACTAACCCCTTTTACATCAATTACCTACGCCACTCGCCACCGTTAACACCACCAACAGTCGCCACCGCCATCACCATCAGTCGCCTACATACTACTAAATTTGGTTTGGGAGATTACAAAAAGAAGCAATCAACGCATGAACAAACTATGTCGGAAGTGACAGTTATGAGTAACCACTTTTTCAACAAACCACCCTTATCATCTTCATCTTCATGTAAAGTTATGCCTATCACGATGATGATACTTAATAATAATAATAATAATAATAATTACAAACCCTTAAATTTTGATTACAATCCTCGATATGTTTCTCGTATGTTCAATCGCCCTGTTATCGTTCACCGGCTTCGGCTTCTTTGCAAGATGAAAGATTCTGGTAATTGTTCTTTCAGGCATTTTATCAAACACCTTGTGTGTGTATGGGTTTTTTGCTTGTTGTTGGGATTTTCGTTGTTAATTTAACAAAAACTTTATGTATGTACCTGATTGATGGTTAGAACTTGAATTCTGTTTGGTTAGTTATCTGGGGTATAATGATATGAAGAAGAATACCCATGAATTGGGACGGATTCATGAAAAATGTTTATCTTTCTTTTTGGGTAATTTTTAAGCTAAATGTAAATGCAGGCAGTTGTATATTCTTGGTAATTTTGAAGTCAAAGTTTAACCTTTTTAATTCCCGTAGCCATTAGCGAAGGTGTAGCTCGTTTGTGGAATGAAATAACACTTATTAAACTGACCTTTAGTTGGTGCTTCTGAAATAAGCAATACTCTGGATTGGTAACAGATCCCCCTTGCTTAGATTAACAATCCCAGTCACCTCTTCTGCGTGTGAGTAAAGAGGGAAACAGTGAAAGTAGTTGCCATTTTGATTTTATAACCCGTTGGGGTAATCATAGTAACGACTGCCAATAACAGAACCATATCAGATATATGAAATAGGGGGAAAACGTTAAAAACTAGACCATAAATCTTGACATTGCTTGAACCAAAGATACACACATTAAATCGGAAGATAAACTACATTATGAAAATTTTTAGTTAAGGGTAAAAGAGTGGTTTCCGGATGTATAAGTTCACATTTAGTAATATATGATTTTATCGTAATATCATTAGTAAAGTCCTTGTGATGGTATATTTTCATGTAATGATCTTACTGAGTGAAGACAATCCTTACTTTGGTATCATTCTCTCATATTGATGCGCTTGTCGTCGTTTATACAACACGCAAAAAATTAAGCAGTTTATGCTCTAATTTTAGATATGATATCACAGCTGGAGCTTGGAAAACCAGGAGAAAAAAAGAAGCAAGACAAGCAAGTAAATGGGATATTCTGGATTTTACTAATTAATATCGGAATATTCATAGCAGACCACGTATTTCAGGTTGAAATTAATTTAAGTCATTGTGATGCTCTTTTTTGATACATAACATGTAGAATTTAGACATGGCTGCTACATCATATGTAACTACAGTGAAAATACAATATCGTGTGGAAAATCTATATAAATTTCTACAGAGAAAAACATAAGCATTGAAAGAAAAAATATTAGAATTAATGGTTCTCATGATTACTGTCAATAGTTTCTTGGCATACTATCATGATGATTTTGATATTTTATGCAGGCTCGCGAGATCAAAGCTTTGTATTTATACCACAATTTTCCTGTTTGGTACCAGTTTGTGACATCAACTTTCTGTCATGCGAATTGGTGAGACCTCTACTACTTATTGGGGATTTGGCTTTATCTCTTGTTTTAATCAACATGGTATCGAGATGAATGCTATAAAGTCCCAATCAGAGACCCACTTACTTGTGAACGTTGTCGATTGGACTGTGTTTTATCTTAAGTGGGTCAAGTAAAAAAATTTTAGCTGAAGTCAACGGCTTGAAATACACCTAAAGTCTTTTTTTTTTTAATACATAAGACCTCCTAATCATTTTATTCGGGGGTTTAGATTATTATAGCTACAATGTTGTTTTGTAATTGCCACATTAAATGTTTATAATCTTCTCAAAAGATGGACAAGAAACTGTTTGCGGTCAATCCAATCTAAACCTACCTGTTTTCCAAATTGAACGATTGTGTTCTATGATCTAGCAACCTTTCTTATTTCATGTTTTAATATGGTCTACAGGAATCATCTGTCTAGCAACCTTTTCTTCTTATATATATTTGGTAAGACGACTTTCTCCACTAAACACGCAAAAAAGATTAAAGTTTTCTGTGGGTGAGTTTTATGGCATGATGTTTAATTTGTTGGCCAATAGGAAAGCTTGTTGAAGAAGAGGAAGGAAATTTTGGGCTGTGGCTATCGTATATCCTAACGGGTGCTGGGGCAAATCTTGTTTCATGGCTTGTCCTCCCAAGAAATGCTGTCTCTCTTGGAGCCTCTGGTGCCGTATTTGGTCTCTTTGCAATTAGTGTTCTTGTTAAGGTATGTTTTATCCTCATTAAAGTTTCACTTGAAATTCTTTGTAGGTGATTTAATTCTTTTGCTTCTACTTGCAGCTCTCTTTCGACTGGAGGAAGATTCTCGAAGTACTTATATTGGGTCAGTTTGTTATTGAAAGGGTATGTATTCTTGTAAATCTTCATGCTCTCTTTACCCTATGAAATTTACAACATAATATTTGATCAGGCTCATAGATTTGGATATGCGGTTTTGTTAATTTTTGAAATGCCGAAGAATAATGACACTACCAGAGAATCTTATAGTCCCATTTACAAGTCATCAAGTTTCGTAAAACCTGTTTGTTTCTTGAACCCACTAAATGGCAATAATGTTTCTCTATTTTGCTTCTATTTAGTTATCTTCTGTGATACATTTTGTTCTCTTTTTTTCAAAAAAGAAAAAAACTTTTGAATGTTGTTGAGATTGGGACACATACTTGAAGTGGAAAGTGTTTTTAATACATATTCAAATATACCCGCAAATCTATTTTATGTAATTTTACTTTGTAACCTGCAATTTATGTATCAAAATTTCAATTATTGCTATTGTATGTATTGGGCGACTTCGTTCTCAACTAAATAAGTTGCTACGTCATCAAAACTGAAAACTGTTGCTATGTCTCAGTTTTATGAGTCATAAGAGGTCATAACATACAATAGCAAAAATTGAAGCTTTGATACATAAAATAGCAAACTTTAAAGTATGATACATGCAATAGATTTTGGGATAAAGTTACATACATTTAAAAACACTTAAACCCTATTTGAATGAAATTTGTTATTAAATGTCATTGTCAAATAAAACATCAAACCATGTTATTTCATTCATCCGGATTCCAATATAATTCATTTGACTGTCTTGCAAGTTCAAGTAAAAATGTATAATGTATTACTCCCACCCCCAAGAAATGCAATTTTTGATTCGACACACAATTTATTATTACCTAAAATATCCCTTAAAATCCAGGTGATGGAAGCAGCCCAAGCTTCAACAAGTTTTGCAAGCAGTAACAGTGCTCTACAGAATGTTAATCACATAGCTCATCTCTCCGGTGCTCTTGTTGGTGCAACTTTGGTATGGATCCTTAGCAGAGTTCCATCTCCACCTGCAGACCAGGACAAATGATATAGCTATTTAATTAAACTAACACTCTTATTGGTAACCCTGCTACCATATTTCTTTTTCTTCTTACAATACATACTAAACTATCCTGTATTTTTGCAACTTACAGTTACTATAACCTTGTCCATTTCGCCTTTATGTAATTGCAAGATACTTGAACCCGAAGTCCTGAACCCCTTAGTAACAAGTCTTAGACGTATGTGTTTGAATAGGAAGGAACTTGTTATGTAAAGTTGCCGATAGCTTCTAGATTGCATATATTTGCATTTGTTAAAAGTCTGGAACCTACAACACACCAGGCTAGATTCATGGTTCACATGTTAAACGTTGTTTTCCTTCATTGACATATCAGTCATAACATATTTAGTATTTACGCAAGTACAAAGCAATCTTTAGGTTGGCAAGAAATACTTGATACAACAGTCTAGCCATCAACTAGCGTTCTTATTGTGGTTTCTGTGGTGAGAGTTATGGTGATCTGATGTTATTTCTGCTCACTTGAGTTTGTACTTGCATTTTTGCATATATGTTGGTGTCGCAAGTATGGTTTCATTTGTCACAAAGGTGAAATATATAACTATTTCATATCTTCAAGATAGATGGATCTTTATTCTTAATATAATTAGCAATCTAGCATCTCCATTGTATCGCCCTTTCTCAGTTCGCTCTAATTTGATATTTTTTTAGTCATCTTAATCTCTATTGTATAACATACTTTTTAGTCTTTGATATTTTTTCATCCCTTGCTCCAATATTATTTGAAATGCTAAATGTACCGACTCCACATTAGTGCTTTCGTGTTTTGAGTAGTGCAAGCCCATCAACCACCAAAAAACTAGTACTTGATAGATGGCTCAGTCTCAAACAAATACACTTCCCTAAAATTGATGGAAGCTTGAAGTAATCTTCCTAAACAGAACAAAGAGAAAAGTGATGTTACATAGTTATATAATCATTCTAGATGTCTTCTTTAAGACACTTTGACAGAATCATAGCATATTCAATTTACATGATGAGGTTCAAGCTAGAGACCAATTTGTATACCAATGAATTCTATTTACATGCCGCATACTAATAAATTTCCTTTACATGTACTAAGTACACAATCAACAGTAGCATTGTCGCCTTTAATGCACATAAGGTTTTCTTTCAGGACAAGAAAACCTACCAAATGCAAGTAAGCTGAGGCTGAGACTGAGATCGTGAAACTTCTGTCATTCGTCTGGTAACATACCTTGAATATTCCAACCTTGTATAACCGAATCATCTCAAATTTATTCACAGTAATGGTGATCATCATTTTCTCATTAGTTTAAGAATACTGCCACCGGAGATTGTGGATGCTCATTGTACATGAAAACCTGCTTTAGAAAAATATTTGTCTTTCTTCCACATAACTTGCTATTAAAATTTATAGATTTCATAGCAGCCCATAAATTTTCAGATGATGTGATCTTTTTCATTTTGGCTACACCAGTCAACTTCTCACCACTCTGTATCTTTGAAATATTAGCAAAAGAAAAGCTTTTTGGCTTTACTTCTTCATAATCAGAATCTGCATTACAAATTGTACTGTTAGTTAATCCAGAAGAACGTCGTGCTTCTTCAACTAATGAAAAAGTAGACTTCTTTGGCCGGATTTTATGATCTTTCATAAGTTGAAGCATTTCTTCTACCTTCCATGGTTGTTTAGCTTCCATAAACCCTGAAATAAGTGTTTCAAACGTCTTTAAATTTGGCTGTACTCCAAATACTTTCATGTTTTCAAAAACCCGAATAGCAAGATCCATTTTATGTGCACTACACCATCCACTCATGACAGTAGTGAAAATAACCACATTTGGAGGGAAGCTGAGTTTGGCCATGGAAGTGAGAAGTTTGTCAGCTTCTTCAGGCTTCCCTGCACGAACATAACCTTTGGCAAGAATGCTGTACACGTGGGCATCAGGTTCGATGTCAGCTTTGACCATGTCATCGAAGATTTCTTGACATCTATCCATGTCTCCTGATGCACCCCATGCATCCATGATGGTGCTGAAACTAATTACATCTGGTTTGACCCCATATTCCTCCATTAATGTCAAAACCTGTTAAAAGGTTGAAGTCCGATGACTCTCGATGAAAATCAATTAACCAATTGTTTCTATAGACACGTTAAACTAGAGATTATAATTTTGATCCATGTACTTATGAATTGGTTGATTTGGGCTGTGTTCCATCTCAAAAGGTTAAATGGTTCAAATCAAAAACATCAGGTAAGTGGGGAACGGGTAATGAACCTAACACGTGGAAAGTTGTCTAGAGGTTCCGTTTAGGGTTAATTGTTTAGAAATGTATTTAACTATATTGATATTTTGTGAGTCTATTGTGTCTATAAAACTTTCAATTATTGATATTTTGTGAACTCGACCAATCAAAAACTTGCAAACCGACAACGTGGCACTGGATGTGGCAACTTAAATGGATACAGCATATAACCGGATATTTGAAAGTTGGATACAAATAGTAGGCTCATTTAAAGTTGTATACATACTATACATTTCGGTTTATAGTTGAATACATTTCTAAGCACTTAACCCTAATGTTTATGCATAGAACCTCCTAATTCGTTTCATTCAAATCATTATCAAGCATACTTTGTTTCTTCATAAATGCATAAATTATTATTTTTTGTAGGTCAGGCTAATCCAGCCCGGGTTATTCTGACCCGTATTAAAATAAGCTTTTATCCATTACTCAACCCACCCAACCCACCCATATTGCCACAATGCTACTTCTGCATATAGATAATCAAAGTTTATTGCAAAATAAAGAAGAAAGATGGACACTGACCTCATTAACACCTTCTCCATCCAGCGTGTCAAGAAATCCTTTGATCAATGAGTTAAAAACAAGATTTGGACGAATAGCAAACCCCCTCATCCTATAAACAAACTTTAATGCGTCCCTTACTCTACCTTCTTTACAATACCCTCCAATAATGATACCACAAGTTCTTTCATCAGGCTTCATATTATTCTTCTGCATCTCAAAAATAATCCATTCAGCTTTTACCGTCTTGCCCTTTTGAGCATAACCTTTTGCTATCGTATTATAAGTAACTGCATCCGGTTTAAAGCCTAAAATTGTCATTTTACGTACAGTTTTCCAAGCTTCATTCATGTTATTTA
Source organism: Solidago caesia (assembly GCA_028566075.1). Lineage (NCBI taxonomy): Eukaryota > Viridiplantae > Streptophyta > Magnoliopsida > Asterales > Asteraceae > Solidago > Solidago caesia. Next base: position 27,324,500 of record JAOXNX010000001.1, read on the forward strand.
GATGACACCATGATCTCACAAGAACATTATAAGTCCTTAAATTTGGTTTCACGTTTTCTTCATGCATCAAATCCATCAACTTCAAAGATTCTTCGGGTTTACCAGCAACTCCATACCCTTTAATTAACGTGCTATAAGTACTTGTACTTACTCTTATTCCATATTCCTTCATCTTTTTGAACATATTCATTGCTTCCTCCATGTCACCAGATTCAGAAAAGGCGTTAATGACAGCATTATAGTAGATTGAATCAAGTTTCATGCCATTTTCTTCTACTTGAGACTTTGAGAGATGATACTTTGTATATGGTCAAAGCGTTTTTGCAGAGTTAAAGTGCCTAAAAGAGTTGTGTATGATATAAGAGATGGTCTGTGTCCTTCCATGATCAAATTCTTGAATACTGACTGTGCATCTTGCGGCTTCCCTCTTTCTAAGAGAATGTGCATTAGTTTTGATTTCGACCGAACTGTTTTGCAACCATTTTTTTCTACACAATGTGTGCAAAGAGTAGAATCTGGTGATGGGTATAACTGTAATTTGTCATCGGCATTCTTGCCCTGCAGATTCGCAAAGTTTGAACTTGAAAGTCATAAAGTTTCATTTCCAGCTTGAAAGTTAAGCACTTGTATAGGAAATTGTTCAATAAATTCTATATCACATATGAATTATGATATTTAACATTTTGATAACATGTATGCTACCATAGTGGTATTGGTTCAGGTAGGAAGGGTTCTTAACTTTTTTAAGGATGATACACTTACTTTTTTTTTTTATCATTTGATGCGCACGATTTTACTCTTTAACGCACCTGACTTACTTTTCAGTGTGCCGAAAGTAAGTGGATCGATCAGGTGCTATCAAAGAGTAAAGTCAGACGCATCAAAGTGTAAAAAGTACGTTCATCATCCTTCTTACTGTACCGGAACCTTACCCCTATTATATTACCATACAAACCTGTTGTTTCTTGAAAGTTGAAGCTATTCCATGATATCTGTTTGTAGTGGCAGAAAATGCCTTCTGTCTGCTAAACTCTCTCATTGCAAACTCTAGTCGATCAACTTGAAGTCCTTTCCATCACCTCCCCAAAATATTTCCTACCATAATAATAAAGTTAATATCAATCAAAACATAAGCCAAAGAAGCGATGATAGTTCTTTTTTTTTTTTTTTTTTACATATTCATGATTTGTATGTATGTATGTATATTCATTTAGCAAGCTAATGTGTTTATTATTTGACATGTTTACAGAAACTACATATGATCTGTAATAAGCATTGGCAAATTACAAGATAATATTGTATGCAATTTGGAAAATGTATTAAGCTTAGTGAGGTGTTTAAAATTTAAAGATTGTTAATGGATGATACCTGTGTGTGTGTGTGGAGCAAGTTGATCAGGAAAACATATGGGAAGAAATAGAGGAATAGAGATTGGATTTAAGGGGGTTGTGTGTGTGTGGAAACACTTTTGATACAAATTCAAAGACATAATTTTATTTTTATTTAAATCTTATCCTCAAAAAATTTGGGCATTTGGAAGAATGTATGATCTTCTTGGCATCAATGGATAATGGGGAGTATCGCACGTGGGGCGTTTACACAAGGGAGATTATCATATATATATATATATATATATATATCCTTGTTAAACATCAAAATAACATATTTACCTATTTAAATTCTTTAATATCATATATATCCAATCTAAATCTTAAAACTCTCACATTTACCCACTTAAACAACTTAATATTATATATAATCAATCTAAACCTTAAAACTATCATATTTACCCAAATAAACATCAAAATAACATATTCACCTACTTAAATTCCTTAATATCATCTATAATATTCAATCTAAACCTTAAAACTCTCATATTTACCCATTTCACTAATATATATTAACATAAACTCTACCCTAAGACTTGATAAAACAAATCTCCATTTTTTCATTTGTTCTACGCTATGAAGAAACCTTCACCTTATTACACATATTGATTTTATTATTTTTAGTTTTTGAACAAACTCTTAATGAATCTTTGAACACATATTGATTTAAATGCATTAATCTCAAAGTCACGTTGGGTTTTTATTTGTAAGATTTCAAAGCCAATTAAGTGTTCTCTAACAGGTAATGTTTAATTTGTCTTCTACTAACTTGACATTATTTTTAATATAAAAAATATGATAAATATATTAAAAAAAACAAAACAAAAAACTCATGAACAAACTACTCATTTAAAAAGTATAGTACCTCTTAATAACAACAAAAAAACCCAATTATTTTAATTACATAAAACTGGTTTTCATTATTAAACAATCAGATAATTATGAGTCAATTGATAGCTTCATGAGGGGGAAAAATGAAGAGTTGATCGCTTTTAAAACAAAATGAGTATACTTGTCATAAGTTAATTAATTTGTAGTTATTAGGAGTTATAAAGTTTTAATTATTATTAAGCTATTAGGCGCTGAGGTTCAAAGGCAGCCGTCCCGTTAACGTTAAAAAAAAAAAAATTTAATTTATTTGGGTAAATATGATAGTGTTAAGGTTTAGATTGAGTATATATAAAATTAAGTTGTTTGGGTAAATGTGAGAGTTTTAAGGTTTATATTGGATATATATGATATTAAAGGATTTAAATGGGTAAATATGTTATTTTGATGTTTAGCAAGGATATATATGATAATCTCCCTATTTTTTTTTGTCTAGAATGATTTAGGAGAAAGAAAATTGCACACTGCAGCTGCAAATGTAGCTGTTGTGGCTTTCATCCCCATAAATTAAAGATTCTGATCAATAACCGGCCTGCCAAAAAGATGTATAGTGTGGCAACTTACATTTAAACTGGGTCGATTTGCCTTGTGCTTTGTGTATCTCAAACAGGTTAAATGGGCCAAAGTAAAATTTTAGCAACAAGAGGAATGGGACAAATTGCATACAACCTACTAAATGTTGCTTCAAATGATTTAGTCTTGCTAGTATATTGTTTTTGTAATCAAACTAGTTATAAAACAGTTTCAAAGACTTTTGAAAAAGGGTGGTCAACCCGACCCAACCCGATCTATCAATCTATAGTAATAATGATCCGTTTCAACCCAGAATATTTTTTATCCATTACCCAAACCGCCCATCTTGCGACACCTAAACAGACATAATTTCCAAATGCCTCCAGTAACGCATGAACAATAAGCTTGATGAAAATCGACCATGTCATCTTCTGGCTTATTTTCCTTGTATAAATCAGTAGTAAATAATAATTAACCAATAAAACGCAACTGCCGGTATATTTTATCAATCACAAATAAAAACGTATTACACATAATGGTGACTCCCACCCAGCACGTCCAACGGTTTGTAGACCATCAAGGAATGCACCAATTTCACAAACAAAACACCTAAACAGAAGTGGTTGGAACATCCTCCATACCACCACCCGACAAGTTATTTCTTTTCTTTCTAAAAATAAAAACGTCCGCCTCCTCAAAAGCATAATCCGGATGAAGATGTTCATGCGGCACCCTCTGAATATCAAAAACCCTATCACAGATCTCCCAAAACAAAACATCAGCTTCGGGCGACCGGACTTGATACCCCAACAAAACAAACCCGTCATCACTAAGCAACGCTTGCATAGCATCAACCAAGGGAGCAACAGACTCCTCGATATAAACAACATCGGCAGCAAGAACGATATCAAAAGGCGGATTCAAGGCATTAATCTGATCATTGTTATTCCAATTAACTTGTTTGGTTTTTAACATCTTGCCTAAAACATTTTTGTTACGTTTTAAGTTATGTTTAAGTGCAGGCATAACGGGTGGGATGTCAGTCAGGATGATGTCTTTCAGTCCCAAAAGGTAAAGTCCCATTGCGGCCACGCCGCATCCTGTTCCAAGTTCAATGGCTCGTTTGTTTGGGAAGTCGAGGAGGATTGTGGAAGAATATGGATTTAGGGTGGAAGTACGAGTGTTGTGCCAACGTTCGATGAACTTGACAAGAACGAGTGAACATGGCCAGACGGTTGTTCCGACATGCATTGAATTGTTGTCCTGATGAAATGAGAGTTTTGAGTTGTTGACTGTTAGGTCTATTACTGGTGAATCTGTGAAACGCATCTTGGATCGTGAATGTGTTTCTGGGGGGTGGGTTTGTTGGATTGTTGACTGCTTTTTTTGTTATTGGAAAAGAGATGTGCAGAAACCCTAGATAGATTATTACTCATATAGTCATATAATAAATCAACTTTTGGGCCTTTCTCTAATGTTATTGGGCTATATATATTTAGCTAAAGCTAACTACCTTTCTTATCATATATATATATATTTTTTTAACGTTCAGTACTTCAGTTCAGTCTACAAACCCGGACAGGATGCGAGCTCAGGATTCGGGGAAAAATATTACATGCTTGTCATTTTAAATAGTCAAATTCGGGGAAAAATCTTACATGCTTGTCATTTTAAATAGTCAAACTTAAGACATGTGGGTAAAACTAAATAAGTTTCCTCACAGACCCCAAACAATTACCAGTTAATTTATACCTCATTGGCATATTACCTCTCATATCATACTTCCTCACATAAAAAATTCATGTCATCTGTAATTAATAATGTTTTTAATAAGCTACCCAAACCCATCCTAAATGGTGAGTCTTTTTAAAGATCGAGTACTTAAAACATCTTTGATGGTAAATTTTTTGATAAATTATTATTAAATTAACATGTTACCAATTTGTAAAGTTATTGAATTAATAAGCCTACGTCCACCATGTATAGCAGTATAGGTAGGGGTGTTTAAAAAATCTGAATCCGAATCCGCAATCCGAAATATCCGAAAATCCGATCCGAAATTATCCGAAAATTCGGATATCCGAATTTTCGGATATCCGAAAATCGGATATCCGGATTTTCGGATTCGGATATCGGATGAAATTTTTAAAAATTTCGGATATTCGGATCCGATATCCGAAAATTTCATATATACCATATATAGATATTGGGCTTGGGAGTTGGGCCAAGTATATAGATTGTTGGGTTTATTATTAAATTATATCTGATGGGCTGCTTTTATGTTTTTATTTATATGTATATGATAAATCATACTGGCATTCCTTTGCAAATTCGAATAAAGAGACATAAATGATAAATTCCAATATCCCCCACCCACCTATCTTCTGTCATCTACCCCTTCCTTCTTCAAATCCACTATTGCAGAAGTCTTCACTTCAAGTCACTATCAATTTTCTTTTTTCTTATTATTACTATTACTTTCTTTTTTTTTGATCTTATCTTATCATTATATTTTGCTATTCTTTCATTATTAATTAATTAATTTTTTATTACAAACAAACAATCAAATGATTGATTTCTGTACGTTTGAAGAAGGTTTTGAACATGATTGTTTGAGTGTGTGGGTGCGGGTGGGGTTTGGTGTTGGGGAGTAGCATCAAACTGGAAGAAGAGTGTGTGGAGGGATGCTACGTTGTTTTTGAGAATGGGGCTCGAGTAAGTTGGGGTTCCCCTCTAAGTGTTATGGGTTTTTGGGTCAAATTAAAGGTTATATGGGGAATAGAAAAATCAGCCAGAAATGGGCCTAAAGAACGTAACCAAGCCAGTCCTAAAATCACATCTGCTCCTTCCACAGGTAAAATGAACACTGGAACTGTGAAAATTGTACATTGGATCGAGATGTGTTTTTTTATCATTATTAATATTGTTTAATTTCTTTTGGTTCTTGTACAGTTGATGGATAAGAGTATATCGATTCATACGCAATTTGTAATATGTTCACTTTTTCGGATATTTGGATAATCCGGTATCCGAATCCGAAATTTCGGATATCCGAAAATCGGATATCCGAAATTTCGGATTCGGATTTCGGATGGCCAAAACCACTATCCGAATTTTCGGATATCCGGTTTTGAACACCCCTACCTCCGGTCTTCCATAGCATTTTTTATTTTATTATTGGATTGGTTTAGTGAATAATCATTGTGGTATTAAGAGTGGGTTTTTTGTGATTGTTCAGCGTGGTCCCACGGATGGCGTCAATTGATTGATCATCAAACCGCATCTACTCTTGATACGTTGCTAGGATTGGATAATAGGGTGAATGGTGTGTTTAATGT
>JAOXNX010000001.1:27416941-27434165 GCA_028566075.1 Solidago caesia
GTTCATGCCCCTGGCACGAATGTTGGTGTTGGTAAAGGTGGCGGCGTATCAGTTCATGCCCCTGGCACGAATGTTGGTGTTGGTAAAGGTGGCGGCATATCAGTTCATGCCCCTGGCACGAATGTTGGTGTTGGTAAAGGTGGCGGTGTATCAGTTCATGCCCCTCGCACGAACGTTGGTGTTGGTAAAGGTGGTGGTGTATCAGTTCATGCCCCCGGCACGAACGTTGGTGTTGGTAAAGGTGGTGGTGTATCTGTTAATACCCCCGGCACCAACGTTGGTGCCGGCAAAGGTGGTGTGTCTGTACATGCACCTGGCACCAATGTTGGTGTTGGAAAAGGCGGTGCATCTGTTCATGCACCTGGAACCAATGTTGGTGTTGGTAAATCCAGCGCCAGTTTGGGTGTTAGCAAAGACGGTGTGTCTGTGAACGCACCTGGCACCCATGTTAGTGTTGGTGGCAAAGGTGGGGACGTAACTGTTCATGCTCCAAAACCAAAAGGAGGTTGTGAAAACATAACCATTGGCAAAGGAGGTGTTATTGTTCGCTGTCATCACAAGGAAAATCGCACACACGTTCGCGTAGATCCATTTTCTTACAACTATGCTGCTACGGATGATCAACTCAAAGATGACCCAAACGTTGCGCTTTTCTTCTTGGAAAAAGATATGCATCATGGCAACGCAATGAGCTTACATTTCACCAGAACCACTACTCCATCATCAACTTTCTTACCTCGTAAAGTTGCTGACAAAATACCTTTTTCATCAAAGAATCTCCCTGAACTATACACTCGTTTTTCCATCAAACCTGACACGATAGAATCTGAATCAATGAAGAAAACGATCAACGAATGTGAAGATAAGGGCCTGGAAGGCGAGAAGAAATATTGCGCTACTTCACTAGAAGCTATGGTGGATTTCAGCACATTTGAATTGGGTAAGAAGGTTAAGGTGGTCTCAACAGAAGTAAATGCTAGAAAACCTACTCCAATACAGAAGTACACCATTCAAGGAGCTAAGAAACTGGCAGCAAATAGAGCTGTGGTTTGCCACAAACAACAGTATCCATATGCAGTTTTCTATTGTCACAAGACCACCACCACCAAAGCATATGCAGTGTCTTTGGTGGGTGAAGACGGTACAAGAGCTAAAGCAGTTGCAGTGTGCCATACAGACACTGCAAAATGGAACCCTAAACATCTGGCGTTTAGGATTCTGAAAGTTAAACCGGGTACTTCTCCAATTTGTCATTTCTTACCAGAAGATCATCTTGTTTGGGTACCTTACTAAAAAAATATATATGTATTAATTACTGAAATATTATAGAACTAGAGAATAATGCCCATTTGGTGTGATTTGTATTAGAGGGGGCTTGTAATTTACACATATTGGAGATGCCATTGGTGTACACTATTATGAGATTGTTTATGGTCATGATACATATATGTTTATAAGTATTTTATAATAAGAGTATTATTCATATTTCGCGATGGAACTCTTAATATGCAAAATTTAGATTTCAACGTCTAGCATCATCATCATTACAAATTAAAGGACGCTAATTCAGTAGGAAATCATCACTCACAAACGCCTAACTAGATGATTTATGAAGGTCATTTCTCAGTCTAGCTATAGATAGATACTTGAAAAGTGTTCTCAAATTAACATTTTTCATTCTAGATCTTTAAATGAAGAAAGGTCAAGTATCTGTACTTTTGAAATCACATCAATATTTGGATTGTTTTGTACACGTTGTAATATCTTATTGTAACTTGTAACATATGAAACTTGTAGCATAACAATGAGATAGACATGACCGATGTAAGATTTATTAGAAGTCTCATGGAAGATGTTACAAGGCTCCAACTTAAAGGTACCTCTTTAATTAGTTGATTCAGCAATTTATCCGTTTTTATAAGTTAACACGTGTGTTGGAATTCTGAAATTTGTTTTTAAATAGAAAATAAGATTTCTGCTTTTGTATCACATTATGAGTACCTTTTCTTTTCCATCTTATTGTGTACCTGACATGTAAATTCAGTGGCAAGTTTTTTACTTGATTAAAAGTTCAAATGAAATAGTATGTACTGATTTATTAATAATCAAAGGTAATTCTATAAAACTAAAGTTGGATATACCTGAAAAAAAAAGAAGAAAAAAATGGGTACATATGCCAAATGTCAAAATGTAGCTGTCTCATATTCCTTTCTTGCCAAAGTTTTCAAAATACAATGGCATCAACCTTTTCCATTATCATGTCCTTGTTTCTCGTATACAAGTTGTAAAAACTTTGTGACGCTATAAGCCTATGACAAATAAATAACCTCCAAATCGACACGTTGTAACTTCCATTGGATGAAGGAATATAAGATAGAAGATTTGGTGTGAACGACATTACTTACAAGTACACGAAAGGCTCTTTACAATTGCCCTCTGTTAGCGATTTATATGGTGATTCTTTGTAATTACTCAGGCAGTAGTGGTTCTAAAGATCCCCATGTTCTTCCGCACTTCAGCTTGACGATCAATGGAACTGAAAGAAATGAAGTCAAATGAGGCTATTAAATCAAAATGCCAGTTGAAAGTTAAATGCTTAAAGCTCAGTTAGGCTTCCAAAAGTAGTTGTCCTTGGTTCAAATCTTGCATTTCCATACTATCTAGAGGTGGCAAAATGAACACTCCTGTTCCAAATTTATGAACTTATAAATTGATATTGTGTCAAATATGATTTATGAGGTTTTATGCATTAAAAATACACTTTTGGTGAACTTTGACCCTTTAAACTACTTTTGTTGATTTTAATATTTGACCCATAAGAAATAAAATGTATATCCAAATGACTCAATGACCTATTATCAAGTTTTACATTATAAATTGCCCTGTCTACCCCTTGGGTTGTAATTAAGAAGACTTTGAGGTGAGTAGGGGGTGGGGCAGATATTTCCTGGAACAAAAAAGCAAATTACACATCAATATAGGAAGAGCATTATTTTAATAGGATCATGGAACACACCGAGAAGTGAAGCAGCACTTTCCATGCACAATTTTAGCAGCGAACCAGCTTCATTCACAACTGATGGATCAGCTTCTAGTATTAATTCGTCATGTACCTGAGAAGATCATGAAACGCCCAAACACCTCCTCAGTTATCACATACATTCTGTTTATGAGCAATATTATGTCAATCAAACCTGTAAAAGTATTCTACAACGACCCTTAAGCATGTGGAATCTTTCTGCAAGCTGAACACTAGATGCTGACTTCTCAATCCCTTCACCAATAACAGAGTGTATGGTTACCATTGCAACTTTGATTATGTCAGCTGCAGATCCCTACAAAACACCAGCACTTATATCTATCAATAGAAGGAAACTAAGATATCTAAATGAAGAGAAGATATTTCAATATCGTACCTGACAAATGGAATTCACAGCTTGTCTCTGGGCTTTTGATTTTTCTTCAGTATTTCCGAACTTAATTTTCGCCAAAAATCGCTTCCTTCCCATTAAAGTTTCAACGTAACTACTCAACATCAAAAATAGATGCTAATAAGTTCTTAATACATGTAGTAACTATATTTTATATCAATGATCAGATAATATTGGGAAGGAATCAGACCATCCCTTTCAGTAGAGGTGGCACTTTAAACCTACTTACTAATGCATTATAAATGTGTTGACTTGGGTTACGTTTTATCTAAACGGGTCAAACAGATAAATATAACAAGCAGAAAAAGTCAGTCAAAAGGGTAAAAAGTCAGCCACGTGTATTTTTAGGAATTAAAGTCTCCACAATCATACCATTAAACAAAATAGATTATTATTGATATAATAGAAATGTTACAGTCTAATTTAGTGCGCTGATGAGTCTTAAGTTTTTCAAAAATTGGACGATAAGTGTTCCAGGTCAAATCCACCCATTTGGATGTGTTACCAACCCATGGATTTTACCACCTCTCATCAAAACATTCCTTGCTCTAAATTCTATCTACAAATCATGGACAGTATATTATCTCACCCATTTTTACGGCACACTGCCACAGCTTCCTTAAGCCACGAAGAAACGCCAGGAAACGACCTTTTAAAGCTCTGAATTTTTTCATTAGCATCATCCGGACAGCATTCCAGTTGGTCTGCAAGGGAATTTGCACCCATACCATATAGAATGCCATAAATCAGTCTTTTGGTTTGATCTCGTTCTTTAGGGTCCACTGAAGACTCTGCTTTCCCGGTCCATTTTGCAGTAATCATATTGAAGACATCACCAAGAGGCTTTGTGAGGAGCTCAATTAGTGAGGGGTCTTTAGAGAAATGAGCCATTAATCTCAGTTCTATCTGAGAATAATCTGCGGTTACTAGTAACCAGTTTTCCTGCATGAATATATCATAACCTAGATAAAGCAGCTAGGACCATTTAATGAGATGCTACTTTTGAGTAGAGGTGTGCCTTCGACCCATCTCCTTAAGAGTGGGCGATTCGGGTTATGTTTTATCTCTAACATGTAGAATAAATTAACAAAATATCTTAGAAAACAGATGAAATCAGTCGAACATGTTTTAATGCATAAAGTGATAAAACCTAATTAACTTATTTCATTCATAAATCAGAGTATCATTATAGTAAAAAAAAAAAGGGTAAAGGAGGGCACCCTGTCCCTGGAACCACATTGGATTCCCATCATGACCTCCCCGTAAGGTTTTTGATGTCGGTGAAATACTTTCACTTAACACCCACATGATTTGGGCATCCCTAAGGATCGAACCCGCGTCTCTCAACCTCACATGTGGGCCCAAGCTACATTGGTAATGGGTACCACTTCATCTATTGATGGATTGGTAGAGTATCATTATAGTAATAATAAATTCTGTAATCATTTTTGATGCACTAATTATTCAATATTCATAAAGAAAATTATAACTTTGTGCACAAACAATTGTTTCAAAGTCATCCCATCCCTGTTCATAACGATGGGTACTGAAAGCTACTTGTTTTGAAATGTTGCCCAACCTGCCTGACCCATCCGTTTGCCAATTCTTCTTTTGGGTGCCAACCATAGAACTGGAAACAACGCACAAAATGAAGTAGATCCTGACCTGAGTAGCAATGAAGTAAACACGAGGATTTACTTTGTAGTGCTCTTCGTCTGAGTCGCCATCCTCATTCTCATCTCGATTCATCTTGAATTCAACCATATGCTCGACACACTAGAAAAAAGATTTCAGTATACAAACAATCAAAATTCAGTAGTTGAACAAGAATTAAATAATCTAGAGGGCGCAAATTCAGCCCATCCTTCGGGTTATATTTTTTCCCTAACAAATCAAAAAGGTGAATTAAATAAGCTATAAAAAATGGTCAAATCAGTCATAAGTTTCCTAAAGTGTATTTTGGATACATAATAACCTCCTAAATCATGTTGTACAAAACACTTAGTCATCATTAGCATAACATATTTCTGTAGTAATAGTTGATGCACTAATTATGTGAAAAGTATTCTGAATTTGTAAACAAAATAGTCTTCCAGGTCAACCCAACCCAAGCTTTTTTGACCCCTTGCCCAACCCAACCATTTTGGCACATTACCATCTCTAACTGTCTAGCATAATGAGAAGACAGACAGTGCCACACCTGTAGATTGGGGTCCTCCATGGATAACCTTCCTGTTGCTGTTGAAGTTTGGAGCCAATGTCCATGAAGTGTGTATATTTGAGTCCTCATGGATAACTTTGCTAGTGAACATATTGAACCCAATGTACAGTTCAAGAGCTTGGCCAACGTCCGGTGCTCTTTAATAACAGGAATTATAGGATGCTCAAGCCTAAAGTAAACAAGCTCATTTTAACCAACACGATTCAAGGAAGTAATACACTTTTGTAAGTAATAGATTTAAAATTAAAAAACCACCTTAACAATTCTAAACAATGTTTATCAGTACTGGGATGGTTTTTCCCTTTGTAACCATCAGGAATTGGCAGCTTTAACCGTGTATAAAGTACATCTGCTATATCTGCTGCAGTATATAAAGAAAATCTTGTACCTGCCAGCCTGTAAGCTTCTTTCTCAAGATATCTTAGTTTTTTACCCAGCACATGACGCGATTGAATGCAACCATCCATATCAACACCAATCCCAGAAAGCTCCATGTCAGCAAGAACATTTACCTACAAAAAATACAAGCAAAAGATAATGAATAACATTTCTCACTATGATAGACCAATCATGTTCTGCCACTTGTCATATCCTCACCAGTGGCATCTCAACAGTTACAAGTGGTCCATGAAGATTCTCAGATGTTAGCAACTTCCATAGAACAGATGATAGCGCTCGTATTTGAGCAACCCGCCTACAGCAACCATTATGTGCAGCTCTTCGCATCTGATTTTTCCACCGACCCTTTTGGTTTGCAGCAGCTGCCACCTCACTAGATAACCTTTTCTTGACTTCCTGTACAGATAATCAAATTTAATATTAAGATACATAACAATAAATATTATAAAAAAAACAACCTTCAACCAATACATAAAATATTCGGCATTTCTTAACAGAACAAGGGTATATTTTGCATTTCATCTACAGGTTGCAAAATGCGCAGGTCAAGGGAGTTGGGCAACGGATCAAAAGAGGTTCAGGTTGTAATGGGTCACTTTCAGTACAGGTTGAAACAGGCATTTCTTAGACTTTTTAGTTTTATAAGTAGTTAATGCATTAGTTATTATAACGAAGACAATGTATCTATTAAAACTAAACTTTGGGTGACTTTCAACCTGTTTCCCATTAGACCCATTCACCTTTTAGCCACAAATTTTGTTTGACTGATTTCAGTGAAAACATAACCCAGATAGACCCATTCCTAAGTAAGGGTCGAAACTGCTACACCTAATTTGACCCCTAACATACAGCATCAAGATACCTTTTCCAGATTTGGATTAGAACTTCTCTCCTCATCAGGCCAAAGAATCCAAGTTACAACACACAAATCAATAGCATCTTTAAGGTGAATGGGAGAAAACATATAGTAACTGTTTTCAACAAGCTCGACACCGATAGGTTTTACTGGATGGATGATGCTACCAAATCTCTGAATAGAAACAGCAGGATATTTCAACACCTGGTTTTGAATCTTCAAATTCCACCCGAATTTTCTTACTTGGTTTTTCCCCATAATCATACCAACTCTATCCCATCTCTGCTTTGCAATATCAAGATTATTACCGATCAAGGTTTTATTAGATTTCTTGTCTGAACAAAACAAATCTTTCGGAATATTGATATAGTAAACAGGAGAATCATCCCAGCAGATTGCAATACCATGTAATTCAAATGGGGCAATCGTGTGAAATTCAGACCTTTTGTTGAAGTAAATATCAAAAAAGAATTCATGTGTCGAGTCCCACATATCCAAAAACGAATCAAAACCACCAGGAATGTGTACTGCCCTCATAGGACCATTCTCAGAAGTCCGTTCCTTGTTACCAACACATATATTCTCATTCTTTTCCTCATTTGGATGAATATTCTTATCAAAGTCTTTTTCTTTCGCGCCATCTACTGCTGCCACCATATTCCTAGTATTCGAGTTACTTAAGGTGGTATCATCTGAGTTTTCTTCTGCAGGTTTTTCTTCCTTCGGTCTCTCGGTTTTTGACTTCTCATCTGTTTGGTCCATGCCAACAAAGCTACTGGTCGTCTCTTCTCGTGAAGACGTTACTGTTTCCTTTTTAGTGATATTCACAGAAGATATTGGCAATTTGGGTAAAGAAAACTGAGGAATGTCGACTCCAAGAGCCTTGAAAGCCGAGAAAGCAGCAGCTCTTGCTTCTTCAGCTTTATCCAACACAATTTTCCGGGCACCATTCTTTATCTTTTTGGCCACTCCCAATTGAATACGTTTTTGTGCTGTGTTTTCTGATTTAAAAAAATAGTTGCATAAAGAACTACAATGCAATAAGTTACTGGCAGGAAAATAAAAAACAGAAGGGCACATCAGGTGTAGACGTGTAGTATGTCCAACATATTATCCAGCACAAGCAATAACTATCAATCATGAGCTTATTAAATTGTATTGTCAGGGAAGTACGGACGTATCTATAGTGCTATACACAAAAGAGTTGGTGACATAAGTAAAGACTAAAGGTGGAAATGCGAGTTGGTGACATGTTAAACAAGTACGAGTAATTTTTAGTGTGTGTCAACACAGTTCAGGTTGGGTCGACTCACAACCACTTTTATGTATCAAGCTAATGTGCTATTATGATTACAATATATTTTTATTGCACACTAATCTGAATTTTTGATGAAGGTGTTTTAGTAATTTGTATGCATTAAAGCTATGCTTTGGGAAACCTTCAACCCTCTTATGTCCCACTCAGCCCATTTGACATGTACCCTTTTTAGTTTGAGTTTTTTTATTTGTGAAGAGCTGTTCCCTTTTCAAATAATTCATGACCCAAATCAACCCATTCAAAAGCTTATGGATTAAAATTGCCACTCTAGTAAAGATGATAACTACATTAAAAAGTTTACCTTGTGCATCCCACGATGTAGATTCATATATTGCTTTGGCAATTTCAGGTGTGGATGCTTCAGCAATTGCTTGGGGAGTGCGTAAGCCAGCTTTATAAAGCGCCCTAGCTCGAGCACCCTATAAAGATGCAATTATGGGGGGAAAAAAAGAAAAAAAAAAGGTAAAACCCAATAAGTCCCTGAAGTTTTGGAATGTGTCATTTATATCAGATCTCAGAAGCTAATAAAAATATAAACCTTGACATACGGAATGGTAGTAAGCTCGGCAATCTCTGCTCTTACACCAAATGAAACACGATTTTGGAACTTGGAAACCAAGCCCTCAAGATCATGCCAACCAAGCCTTTCACAAAACACAGATACCATAGAGGCAAACCTTCCCGCATTTTCTTGCAAGGATTGCACCATTCCACGTGCCACCTTGAAAGCTGCGCAAACATCTGCCACTGGTACTTCCTATAAAAGAATAGAATCATGGTGTGGTAAGCAAGATAAATAACAACTAAGACTGCACCATCGTCTTAAGAATATATCTACCAACCTGTACAAGTCTTGACAAGATGAGTGCAACATAGAACCTCTTACAGACACGAAGCATTTGATCATCTGTAAGAATGCCATTGAGTGACACCCCAAGTCCTTTTACTTCATGTCTTGATCTTTCTGAAGTGCGAATTGGAGCTCCATGAGCCATACGCATCAAAAATGGTTCTTGCACTCCAACACGATTCCCAACAGACTGCAATTGACGATATATAGATATGAAGGACTCATCATGTGTACTTTAAGTTAATAGATCTTATAACTAGAACCCCGAAACACATCAAATCAATGTCTTATAAAGCATTGAAACCTACCTGATCAAGAGCAGGCAATTGCATGAATCTCTCATAATACAATTCCCAATCTGGCTCAACATCAACATTAGTTGGTGTTACTAAGTACACTAAGTGCAAGTCTGACGCAAGCACAAATCCTTCTCTAGCCCTTGAAAGATCATCCAGCACAATCTAGAATCAAATAGGAAAATGCTGCTAAGCAAAAATTTTTAACTTATAAAAGAGAACATCCAAGGATCTATAGCTACCATAAAACAAATATCGGGTGAAAATGTTGGATTAGATCAAGGAAACAAATAAGGTGCTTAAGTTTGCATTTTGAAAGTGATTATGTGATGTTTAATCATTTAAGGTAAATAATCAGAGGCAAAATAACTGGCTACATAAGATAGTGCTTGCATGTGCTTCTGTCGTTTGAATTTGCAAAGAAAAAATTACCAAAAAGGACATTCTTGTGAGTACAAAATAAAACTATCCTAAAAGAAAGGGCAAGTAGTAATATACATAAACAGTTTTATTGCAGCAGGTAGTAAGCTAAATATCTTAACCGCTAAATAATCAGACGCATCAGTTTACCCAAAGATATGAAAACTGATTATTGCAGCTACATGAAAAGCCAAACACTTACAAGTGACTCCTCGGGACAAAGAGAACTGCCAAAACAAGCACGGCCTAGAGGTGTGGTACTATATAACTTAGTATCTTCACTCCACTCTAGAAACTTTCCATGACACAGCCACTTCAAAGAATCTTTTGCTGATTTTACTACATCTTCAAATGGTTGTGTTGAATTGAGAAGTGTGCATCTAACATATCGATGAATATCATTAGCAGTTTGAACAATACCGCCAGCAACAACTTCTAAGATTGCATGTGTCATTCCATTCTTATCTTCTGACAAACAAGAATGCAATGGTGGACAGCAATCACCAATCAGTGACATTATTCTTCTCACTTCTTCAGGCTTGCATATTAGCACCTACGTTCACAAAGACACTAAAGATAAATATTATGCGTCAAAAGCCCTGAAATGATAGATCCAATGTACATAGAGCCATAGAGGTGGAAATTTCAGCACATATACTTACAAATCAGTCAATTCAAGTTATGTTTGTATCAAACGACTAACAAGTCAAACAGATAACATTAATATAGCTACGGAAACAGGTCAAAAGCCACCAAAAGTGTATTTTTGTTGCATAAAACCTCTTAATTCTTTTTTTTTTTCCAAAAATTGTAGCAATAAAATTAAGGGTTTTGATGCTGACAACCCTTAGAGCTGATACTAAGTCGTTATTACATGCTAAATAAGTTGTCGAAATATGGTTAGAAAAATCAGGTGTGATAATTTGAGACTAAGGTACAACTTCTTAAGCATGTAATAACACCTTAGTAGGACTGTAAGCATATTAAAAGAAATTGAACAGGCCGTTTTGGCTAACCAACCCGAACTGCGCCAAAAATTAACTGTTTTGAGCGGTTACCTAACCCACCCATTTTGTAACGGCTAGTCACCTATAAAAATACAAAAACTACATACACTCTCTCCTTTTGTATCAATTCCGGTGCGGCCGGCACGCCCAGACATTTGTTGGTATCTTGTCCCATCTATAAAATCCCGACCAATCCGAGGTTGTCGGAAGATAACCCTCCTTGCAGGTAGATTCACCCCAGCAGCTAAGGTGGATGTAGCAGTTAAGACACGTACTAAACCTTTGCGGTAGCAGTTTTCAACAATTTCTCTTTCTTCAACCTAGGTAATAAGGAAGATATCAAAAGCTTAGAACATAGACTCATAAGAAAAGATGGAATTGATAATCTTTGAACAAAAACAAAGGGAGCGTTAGGTTCAAAGAATGTTTTAAAATTATTGAATCTGTCGAAGAAATTGGAATCTGTAACATGTTTGGTTTGGATGGCAGGAAATGGAATGAATATCATCCCATTGCTTTGTAGTTTTATGTTTGGTTTGTAAATATAGCTTTAGAAACTAAGCAGCAAAGCAATGCATCTGTTCAGGCAGATGAAAGGACATTTTTGTCACATAAAAATAAAAATAAAAAGTCCAATGGAATCGTAATGATTCATGGTGGTTCACAAAGTTATGTTGAAATCATTCATTTGATAATGGAATTTAAAATTTTTCATTGGAACTGAATTCAGCCCCTGTTCCAACCAAACACATTCTGCCAACCAAACAACTCCCAAGAAGGGTTGTGTTATTAAGTGTATTTGTCAGGGATAATAGTATACATACTGTAAGACCCGCATGGTGATAGGCAACACCTGAAGAAAGTGTTTCAGCTAGTACAGGATCTAATCCTGCTGGAGACTTTTGCAATGCATCCATTGCAGCAGCAATATCAGGATATTCATTTTCACCATTATTATAGGTATTAACGGAAAATTTAGTGAGATATTTTGCAACATGCTTAGCAGTTGACTCACATCCTTTACGACTGGAGCAAAAAATCAACACTGAGTGGCCCTCTTGCACAACCTAATATAATATGAAATGTTCCTTTAGTATACGCAAAAATATCCAGCTTCATAAGACAAGTTTTTCAGATTCCACACCTCGTTGCATAATTCTATTATATGATCAGGATCTTTACCACCAAGATCAGCTCTTTTTGATATCGTCCTAACAAGTTCCATCTTTTTGTTATAAATTGTGTTACCGACTTTAATGTACTCCTCAAGTGGAACAGGTCGAAAATCTGTCTGGTATAGTGCTGCCTGAAAATATTAATGTTGATTCAGTAATAAGCTAAGAGTAACTGAAGATTAATTAGACACACAATAATTGTGTTTATACTTGATACAACTTACTTGAAGCCAATCAGCAACGGCACCAACATTGGGCAAAGTCGCACTCATCCCAACAATTTGGAGACCGTGAGTGGGGTCGGTTTTCCCACTGCTTGTTCCAGAACTTTCTCCACTAGAAAATTCTACTCTGCCTTCACCAGCTCCATACCGAAGCTTTGTCAACATAAGCTCCAAGAGATATCCCCTGTGCTGATCTCCGACCTAGCCAACAAAAAAAGGACCAATGGATGATAAGAGGTAGATGTGGGTCGCCCAAGTGGGGCATCAGGCCAAAATGGAAAGCGTCAAATTTGATCGACCCAAAATACCTTTTTGTACAAAAACATCAGACTTGCTGATACAAGTATGTCAACTAGGATTGCCAATAACAATCTACTATTTAAATAAACTTTGCCCATTAAAAATACAATTTGAGCAACTTCGGGCTCATTTGGCCCATCCAGCATATTTAACTCGTTTCCTTCTAGCCATATTTTTTTGTCATACCCGTTCAACCCGGTAGACATAAAACATTACCCCAATCAACCCATTTATAAGTCAACGAGTCAAATTGGCACCTCTAATAAAAGGATGTAGTGCTTCATTCAAACATATGAAATTCGAATTACCATGTGAAGTTCGTCAATTACTATGATCCCAACTTCTGACAAACGTCCCTCTTCTAGCAATCTATTGAGTAAAGAGTTTGCTTTCTCGATTGTGCAAACAGCTACAGAGGTATCTTTAGGAAGTGATCCACCACCTTGGCTTCCATAATAACTACGAACATGCTTGTCAAGTGGTTCCAGTAGGGTTTCAAGATGTTCTGCCTGCATTACTTAGAGATAAATAATGACGCATAAAAACAGAAGAAAAAACTCTCAAAATATGCAGAAATAAGCCAATAGTCACACCTTCTCTGCACAAATTGATACATATGGAAGAACAAGAAGTGCCACTTTTCTTGTTGATAATATTCGACGTAACATCAAAATTTCTGCAACAAAACTTTTCCCGGCACTATGGCAGGAAAAGACAAAGAATTATGAAAAAAAGAGTAGCTGGAAAAGATTGAGACAGATGGAGAAGTAATACAGAAGAGATTAGTCCACCAGCACAATAAGTCTGGCAGCTCAACGAGAAAAACGTTCATCACTACCCATTTGAAGTTCAAAAATTGCTAGATATGTGAGCATAATAATTCAGAAGAAACCAGTTGCCATCTTTAGTGACAAGAGGTATCCGTTTCGACTTTCGACCCATTTATTTATAAACGGGTCGATTTGGGTACATTTAATATATAAACGATTCGAACTGCCAAAAAAAGAAAGAAAAAAAGAGCTTGGAAGGAGCAGTTCCATTGAGTGGAATGAGCCAAATGGGTCGGAGGTCACCCAAAGTGTACTTTCAATGCATAAAACCTCCTAGTTCAAAAAACTATATTAATACTGAAACAATATAATCTTTGTAGTTTGTAGAGCTACTTGACACTAGTTATTTATTTCTAAAATTCACTCTTTTGGACAAAATCAGTTCAGGATCGACCCAGCCCATTTTCCCCTTTTGACAATTACCCCGACACACCCAATTCTTCCCCTCTACTAGTGACTTGTCATAGCGGCAGTACCTTGTAGATGCACAATACACCAGGTTTCTTCTATGTAACACCCCATCAACCAGAAGGCAGTCCACCTGGAAAATGAAAACTGAATTTAGCGAACATTGAGAGCACAGAAACTAGAAAATACAGGTGGCCATAAAAAGTACCTGCCAAGGATAAAGCTTTGATATTCCCCGTTTCTTATATATGTTACATAATTCAAAAGGGAGCCAATTGCTAATATCTAAACGACCATTGAGAGGCGCAGAACTTGATGGAGTGTTTTCTACACTGTTAAAACCATTTATGTTTTTACTTTTGACATCTGTACCTGGTGTAATGCTAGATGTTATATTATCATTGGGTTGATTCAGTACATCCATTCTCCGTTTGGTAATTACACAACTCGAAGTTGTTTCTGGCAATTTAGACAAAGATTGAACTGGGTTGCAAGGAGTGCTCATATTATTTACAACACAATTGGGTGGATCATCCACAACCATATTTTTATCCTCACAAGAAAAATCAAAATGCTTCACGGGTAACGGTGACGCTTCTTTGTCATTAGAGTTACCAATCTGCCCTGAAGATGCCAAGCCAGCATCCACATCACCACTTAAGCCTCTGTTGGCAGCTTCCATAAAAACACCATTTGCTCTGGACATACCATCTGCCACCTGCATTGCCTCTTTCCAGAACGTGTCTCCTGGTGAAAATAAAGAGCTTCCGCGCATTGACTGAGGCGTTTCTTCAACACCAATTTTAACTGCCGCCATCCCCGGAGTATTGCATAGTGCCATGTCAGCATCTTCCATGGATGTTTTATTGCATTTCCTCAAGCTCAATTGAAGCTCCCTCTCATGTGACTGGTTTCCAACACTACTTAAATGTCTCTTCTTGATCGGCGTATTTTCCAAATCTATCATAGTTGGACTACCTGGCCTTTTATTTGTATTAACTTTTGTGGTTGGAAGATCACTTCAATAAAAGAAAAATAAGATGAAAAAGTTAGTTAAACTAACTACTTAGAACAGTCAACCCAATTTTATATGGACAGTTAAATAGTGTCTACCCCATAAATTAACTTGCATACCTACAATAAACTGACAAAAAATTAGCTGCAAACTGTTGTAGTTCAGGGTTCTGCACGCCATCCACAGAATCATTTCCTACAGATGATTCAATCTCTGTTGCCAGGTTTCTTCGAACTTGATCTTGTCTATCAGATGGCCCACAAGCTGTAGGCAAGGTGCTAAGAGGACGATCTTCATTTTGGGAAGAAACTAAATAGCTGGATAAAGAACCCTTGGCACTAGGAGACCCTTCAAGTGAAAGTTTTGGATCTTGTTCAGCTTTCCCCGGTTTTGAAAGAGGTGATACAAACTTTTTCTTTTTCTTTGAAGAAAAAAACTGCACATAGTAATAAAGTCAACAACATAGGCCAAAGCAGACATTTATGCATAAAACGAAAAGTGTGTTCTTCCATTTTCTAGTATTACTACGTCCACGTAAATCAATATTAAAAAAGCAATGAGCTTAAACAAAATGGTTCTCAAATTGTACTCACATGCCACTATGTATAACTTTTACAAAATGGTGCATCAACAAAATGTGGATACTGAAGTGACAGCCATACAAAAACGTGTTCAAATTCAGAGAAAGGGTATAGTAAAATCATTCTACACTGGACACATAGCCACTTTTGTTTATGAAAATGCAATGTTCAGCCAACTAAAATATCTATAAGTCCGAATTATAACATTGCATATTCATCCAAGGTAACTCTTTCAATCTGTTCGATATCACCCGAACAACTAAATAACTTCCTAACAATTGCACAATTTATCACACAACACACACACACACACACACATATATAGAGAGAGAGAGAGAGATTCACAACCAGCACACAATCCATACTTATATGTTCCAGAATCTTTAAACTAAAATACACACCTATGTTAGTGGTCCTCAAGCAAAAAAGCGGTCAAAATAGCGGCCCCACTATTATCGGCGCTATTTTACCAATATCGGTGCTATAACGGTCCAAATAGCGGTGCTATAGCGTCACTTAAAGAAACACTAAATTTTTCAAATATTGACACTTTTAAGCTTGACTTTTGATATTTATATTAAGTAAAAAGTATTAATTATTATATATATATAAATAATAAATGTTGCATAATATTAAAATTACCGCTATACCACAGCTATAACCGATATCTCAAATATCGGTCCTCGACCGCTATAACCGCTATTTTCAGTATTAACTACTTAGATACACACATACAAATACATATACATATACATATATATTAATATTAATATAAATATATATATATATGTATTTCAATATCTTGAATTTTAGAATCTTGAATTTTGGATTAAAAAAAGACTTCAAATTTCAGCAAAGCCCGTTAAAAATTAGGGCTTAAAAAGCCCTAAAAATTCAATCTTGTTATAAACTTTTAGGAATATTAGTTGTGGGTAGTAGCATAATAATTAATGTTAAAAAGAAGATGCGGTTTGGGTATTGAAACTAACCTGATCGACACGGGAACGTGATGGACCACCAGAAGCCATTTTTGTGCAAGAATCTTGAGGAAATTTGCAGGCTAATTGAGCCCTAATTCATCTGTATGCCGCATTGTTTGTAGGACTGTTTTTTTGTAAGGATTTTGAATTTAATTGAAGACCGCCAAATCTTTTGCAACTAGTTAGGTCTAAGTAACCGTTCACCCCTTTCACCTACACTTTCTTGCCATGTCAGATTCACCTTCTTATCCTTTCACCTTCTCTTTTTCCCCTTTAACACTTTACCTTTAAATTTAATACCTCATTATGGCCCACAATATCCAACTATACCCAATCAAAACCAAACAAATAATATAGACTTCACTCCTCCCTTTTCACCCTAGGTGATATTCTTCACCTATCCTCTTCACCCCCTTATTTCACCTACCTTTAATCATCCATCTTCTCATCACCTCTCATCACCTATTATTTCACCTTCCCTTTACAAATGATCACTGCAATCCATACCATATTTTCTAACCAATCTCTTTATTTTATTTTTTTCATATCATCCTCTCTTATAATCTATATCACGCTCCTTTTTTTTTTAACATATAACGGATATATTCTCTCCATCTCACGTGCGGCAATCTATGTAGTGCCTCCCATACCGTGTCCCATACCGCGTGGTCGGCGGCGGTGTTACCGCGTGGTCGGCGGCGGTGTTACCGCGCGGTATGGGATGATATGTATGCCATATAGTGTTAATGTCAACCCCCTTATAATCTACAATATATATATATATATATATAAGAGGGTTCTAAATCCTTTTATGGAGAAACAATGACCATTAGATAAGTTTTAATTTTTGATTACAACCCTTAGATCTAAATAATAATGTTATTTCTAAATTTATTATTGAGGAAACACAACA
>JAOXNX010000001.1:27440213-27458254 GCA_028566075.1 Solidago caesia
TTTTATCATAAAAAATTTATATTTGGCCGAAAAAATTTATTTTGCCTTCCCGCCCAAATTTTTTCAAGCCCGCCAAAAAAAAAAAATAAAAAAACGCCTCAGACCGTTTTTCCGCCTCTTGCGTTTCATGTCCGCCTCACATACCAGAGGCGTACGTTCTAGAAAGACCCCCTGAGGCGCCGCCTCATAAGCGTTTCATGCCCGCCTCGCCTCAAAACGCGCCTCGAGGCGCGCTTCAAAACCGCTTTTTAAAACCATGGGTATACTTTTGAATTTCTCCGATATAATACGAGCATGGAGAGAAAATAGAGTAGGTACGTAATGTAACTAGAGAAATTAAGTATAGTTTATGAGCTACATATTCTTTTATATAGACTTATTACCTATTTAGTTAATGGTAATTGGTAAGTATTTAACAGTCGGTCGAGTATGCTTCTCATCATAGGAGCATCCATCCTAGGAAAGTATCTCACCAATCGTATATGGTACAACATAACGATGTCCTTAGTGAGATGATGCCACATACTTTACCTTTCCTGAAATTAGCTAACATTCTTGTTTTTTGTTGATGTGGGATTTTGATAAGAATGTTAAAAAGGTGTTAAAATGTGATGCCCGACCTTTTTCTAGACGAATGATTCATTGGCTTGGGTCAATGAAGTGTGTTAGATTTAGTACCTTCTAGTAAAGGACAAGTACTCACTGTTAACATTGACAAAACTCTATGAGCATTCATCCCTAACATAGATATAACGCCGAAGCAATTAACAAAGTAAAATAGTATGAAAAGTTAAAATAATGTGTAGACACACATTATAGATGACTTTGTTCATTACAAGTTTGTAACTACTGATGAAAATAACTACTGAAGGGATTTTGGGATTTTATTATTTTTCATCGTAAATTGACTTTTTATGATGAAAGTTTGAACTAGTCGATTTTTAGACTTGTTCATGGGTTATTTTATTTTGAAGGGTTGAATCATCATATTACCTTTCTCTACCATGTTTTTGTTTTTTGTTTTCTTTTGTTAAACCATCATGTGCGCATTGGGCCGGAGTGAACCAACTGCGGTCTTTTTATGATTATAACAATCATACGGGGAAGTATGATGCAATGCCTATATCCATAAGATGGTGATTATGATAGAGGTCATTTTAACCTCTTTATTACAATGAAGTGAATCTAAACAAAAACGAAAGATTGCTATATTTAACAAACCAAGCCTTACCGAGCTTGTTCATCACCACATATTATATAAGATGGATTTTTTATGTTTATTTTGCTATTTGGTAGCTTTTTGATGGAATAATACCTTTAAGAATAAAGGTATGATTCATGTTTTTATTTTTACTTTTTATGTTTATCATTGGTAATGGTCTATCGAGAACCTTATCTTGTAGCCATGTATATATTTTTTTGATATATGTCTATATTAACTGTATTGGGAGTTTTATTTTGAATTTTGATTATCGTTTATACATTGATTTGTTTTTATTCTTTCATCTCGTTCCTAAATTTCTAATGTTCCACCTTCCTACTTATGGTCTCTCAAATGTTGATTTTTAGTATTTAATTCATGAATAGAGTTCTTGATTTATTTAAAGATGGTGATATATCCTTAACGGGGAGTTCAGAATATTCGTCGAAATGAAATCAATGGTGAACCAAATTATAGATTAACTACATAATGAACATCATATTAGGTTTTGGAAAATTTAGATTCCGCATTATACAAATTATATAGAGCTTTGCATTTATAACGTGAAGCGGTCGACGAAACATAATTGCGTTTATAATAAAGATATTTTATATTAAATATAAAAGTGTATTAAATAGTTCTCTCATCATGATGTTTTAAATCATCTAATATACTCGTTGAGAGAACCATCTACACATTTCTGACATCCCAAGGAAATGCTGGGATTATAAGTAATTTATCGACATTACATGATGCAACACATTCACTACAAATTCCTTTGGAACTATGTAGTTAAGCTATGTTTTGGCACGTGGAGTAGATGATTAGTTAGAGGTGACCTATTGGGAAGCTCTTGCGATGTTGGCAAAAGCAAAGCCGTGCGTTGAGGGCAAAACAGACAATATTGTGGTCGTGGTAAGGCGGAGTGTTACAAGGGAAACTTAACCTTGATACATGGCTTTGTTACCAAATTCTTATTACATTGAAGCCTAAAACTTCTTATAAACTGTGCTTACGCTTTTAGAGCGTTTGCAAACATAATATTTATTCTTTTGGCCTACTTGATGGATGGACGCCTATTTGAAATCTTATATAATCTTTTGTTTTTATTTGTATTTTGTTTATTGAGATTACATCGTAATTGCACGACATGGCAAATGCATAGCGAGTGTAAATGGAGTTTAAGTGTAGGTCTAACTTGTTATTTTTTGGTCAAAACATACATGAGTTGTTTTAGGTTTCTCAATTGAGGTTTATTGAACTGCAGACATATCTAATATTTGCTTGATGGTTAAGGAGGGTCTAACAAATTGATCAAAATGATCCTAGCTGTAGATTTTAATTATTTGCTCAATTATATGTCATGTGTTTTTTCAGGTTTAGAAAACTTTTGTCCACCTTCACGTTCGTAGAGAGTAGAAAACTACGAGTTCTATGGAAAAAGTTAGCGAAGATGCTAACCTCGAATTTGAGTGGCTTCAGAAGAAAGGTGTTGGTGGGAAAAATAAGGAGGTCCAATTTTATAAATCTTTCATATATGATGGAGTAAAGTACACACTATATGATTGTGTGTATATGTACAAAGAGGGTATAGAAAAGCCTTTTATCGGCAAGTTGACGAAAATGTGGGAGCGTCCAGACAAGTTAAAGAAAATTAAAGTCCATTGGTTTTTCCGCCCGGAAGAGATATCAACGTGGCTCGGAGAGACCAAGACCCTCAAAAATGAAATTTTTTTGGCATCGGGTGAAGGCGTTGGTTTGGCGAATATGAATCCTTTGGTAAACAAGCTTTCGTATATTTATTTTTCTTCTAACATATAACGTGTCAAGTTGGTTCATGCTAAATATATGCAAGTTTTGAAAGAGTATGGTGTGTTGGTGAGTTTTTGTAAGGAAAGGAACATATTTTAGAAAAGGTTGTCTTCATAAGTTTTTTTTAAAAAGGAAAGGAGAGGACGACAAAGGAAGTGAAGGGAACATATATATGGTTTTGCCTTAAAAAATATATACCTCAAAAGGGGACAATTGGAGAAGAAAGTTAAGTAAGCTCCTTCATTCCTTTTGTTCCCTCTTTGTTCACTTCCTTTTTTCCCTTTTCGCAAAAACTCAAGAACGCAACGTGATAGATACGTTATAAACCTACTAAACGTTAAGTTACAAGCTCTTGGGCCTTCAAAGGTTAAGAGTCTTTCGTAAGGATTTATCTCCTAAATAGTTTGCAATAGGCTAGATTTATACTTTTACATGGTACGGCCGTATGAGTATTAGGTGTCTATGATGATTTTTGAATTTGTGATCTATAGAATGCCATGGTGAACATCTTGGAAGTTTTGTGATACTAAAACATGCTCTTACTTTAAGACATGGCAGGCGGACTATTTTTATAGTGTTAATAGGTTTTGAATATGCAAGGTTAGGGAACACGTGTGCCGAGATCGGATCGGCGAGAGGGGGAGTCAGGATTTTGGGATCAGATCGGGGAGAAATCGGATTGAGTTTTTTATATATAAAAATAATAATTTTTGAAATTTTATGTAATCGAAACTTAAAAATATATTATAAACTTGAAGTATAAGGACTTAAGTGTAATCATAAGAAAGATGATATAAGAAAAGGGTTGTTGGGCAATTACTTAAACTTGAGGGGTAAAAACTAAACATGTATATAGAGAATGAGAGATAAACCGTAATTATCTTTCTCTCTTTCCTTTTCTTTCTTTCATCTCCAAACAAACACAGGTACCACCACAGTTCAAAAAGAAAACACAGCCACCACCGCCTTCTCCTTCATTGCCGGACACTCATCGGAAACCACAAGGTTTTGCTCCGGCAAAATAGACGACGTAGACACAGGTTCCGGCTCAGCTCCGTCGTGAACAACCTGAGAGCCACCATCTCAAAACACAACCACCGCCACCATCATCGGCGACCACTATTCTACACCAGTTTTCATACCTATTTTGAGGTCAATTCAACCAGTTTTGGCCGTTGACCGCCGTTGACTGAGTTTTAGGCAACTCGACCCGTTACCCACCAATCCCCGATCCGATTATGGGAATCGGGTTACCCACCAATCCCCGATCCGATTTCAGGAATCGGCTGACTAGACCGAGCTTTACAACCTTATGAATATGCCTTCTTATATTCAAATTCATAAACAACTTGGAATATGAACCAGATAAGTGTGCTATACTTCACCTAATTCACAAGTTATCTAAGCCTACATGCCAAAATGCTGACTTGATCCGTTCTTCCCTTTAATCATTGTGTCTGAAAATATACCAATAACAGTATTTGTTGACAAGCTATGGAATTCCTTGAAGGATGAAAACATTAAGATTGTTACAACAACCAATGAAAAGTATAAGCATCACCTAAGGAATGAAAAGTATAAGCATCACCTAAGGATGAAGACCATCATGTGAATGGATTTTCGAGGATGATTCTAAATGATGTTTTTATGAAGGATACTAAACTACATTATATGCATGGGAGACTGCAAAGGAGATATATTTATTGTTTAAGTTCATTACAAAGGAATGTATTGGGGATATGTGAAACATACTAACCTAGGATATAATATTGATTTTTACGCATCTTCTTTTGGTTTTGGATAAGTTCTACGGTGGTCGCAAAATATGCAAATAGTTTTTTTTATACCAATAAACCAAATTACACTTATGAGCATATAAAGTTTTGGTTTATGCTCTATTAAGACATGCCCTTATTACACAAAATTACAAAACTAAATGCATATGCATGTTGGTTAACATTAGCTGTTTTAGATTAGCTCTATTATATTAGGAGGGGTTGACGAATGGGTTATTGATTTGCTATCATCATACGTATAATAATACATATATTAGATCGACCACCACCACCTTTGAGAGCTAACCTACCTCACCTCTTGTAAGTTGGGTTATATCCCGTATTATGGCTATTTTAATTGCTTTATTCAATATGAAGTGTCTTTTTGTTATAAAAACTTTGAAGAACATAGAAAAAAAAAATCTGGATTAATAATATTGGTACATTTATATTGGATATATAGGATTGTATCATAGGTAGGTTGAATAGGCTGGGTTAATACATAAATATCATTGGTGATAACACTATCATAAGTTAATACATAAATATCATTGGTGATAATACTATCAAAAGGTAGTGGAGAAGACAAAGAATACAAGCAAGAGAAACTATGGATTGGTAAGTAGAAGTTAAGGCATCGTGAGGGTGGAGCCGTGGAGGGCTATATAGACAATCGTTGGATAGATGAGGGTGCCATAAGGAGGAGTTGCGCAATCACACACACAAAACTAGGAGATGAAGGATATGCAATATAGATGCGAAAAGGATAATAATCTTAGGGGAGTATTTGTGGTGATATATGTATAGAAAGAAATGGAGTTCGTAAAGTGATAGATTCATTTGGGGATCGACATGTCTTTACTAGGCTTTATTTGAGCCTAATAAGGTTCATAGATTAGCATCAAGCTAAATGGGATATCATCTTGCCCATGTCGGACTAACGGGTATAATCGTTGATTGAGTGGCGGGTTTGGCCTTTGGCAGTAGCATATGGATCTATCCAGGCGATTAAAAGATATCGGAAGGAAAATTAGAAGACAGATAGGATTCGTGTTCTAAAGTGCCCGTGTTTTAATGTAAAGTTACACACAAGTGACTAAGGAGAATTGAAAGGGACTTAAAGCATTTCCAATGTTGACTTCTAAAAACTACTTTTATACTAAATTTAGTGTAGAAGTATAAAAGGTGTGTTTTAATGTTGACATAAACATATTAAATTTAGTATGATAAGTTATACACATTTTGGGACTTAAATGCTCTTGAATCAAATGTGATGAACTTCATTATTTTGTTTATTGTTTTAATTTTAATTACGCGGAATTTTAGTTTAAACTTGGAGCTTTTTTTTTTTGTCTAAGCATATTCCATTAAACATTTCATTTGACACCAAGTTTAGTATAAAGTTTTAGTGTATACTTTGGAGGACCTTTTAAGATGATAAAAAGAATATGAAATAGATTTTTGTGTGGTAATTTAGTGTTAGTTAAGTATTACAAGCTCTTTTAGTGTTTTATGACAAAAGGGAGGTGACCAACACATTGAGTATGTCATGGAACTTACCTCCAAAATACAAACATTTAATAGAACATTAAATAAATATACATTATGAAGTCATAGTAACGATGGAGTGACGTGAAACTTACAACTTTAGCTCTTGACGGATTCTTAGCGGTTAAACTCCGGTTGGTGGGTGTAGGATAGTATATGGTAAGCCTTTTATCAATCTTACTTTTATCGATAAGTTATAACTAGATGGAAGGATCTTAGCAAATTGTTTTAGTTTAATATTTATGAAAACAAGTTTGCGAGTGATCCTTACCTTTAGTTGACTTCATATTATAACTAAGTTATTAGGTGGGCATTAACACAATTTTTTTTAGTGTCGAGATCATGTTTTGGAAGTTAGAAGGCATTGCTAGGTCTTTAAGTTATCACATGGAGTCTTGTATGCAATCACAACACCATTACATGAAGATTTTGAATTTTGAAAACAATCGAGATGATTCTTGGTGGATAATATTATGTATGGGCACTTTGAGTGTCTAAAACATAGATTTTAGCTTTGCTTCCAACGATGGGTTAACATATTGTTTCAAAGTTTTTAATGCGGGGTGGTTGAAAGATAGTTTCAAGCTTTATTCAATTTCTTTATAAGCAATAACCTATAGTGGGAGTATAGAAAAGAGAAGGTTAATGTTTTCATTTATGATTTGCATTTTCTTTTGGAACAATGGGTTATGGTTGATCGTGAATGTCACACGTTGTTGATGTAGCTACTTCATTATGGCTTTAAGATTTGGTATTCTTCAGATGTAGTAATTAAGGTGATGGATTGCTTATCCCTTTTGGAGAAGAATAGTATGCGACAACCTTGTTTATGCGTTGATTTAGACACTTAGAGGGTATCATATCATATCAGATATGTGATTGTTGATGTCAGAGGTGTTTAATCTTGGGGGCTGCCAGGTAAATGGTTCGAAACGGTCACGGAGATACCTGGTTATACATCTCAGTCAATAAGACTTGCCATCCCTGGGTAACCTGATTACCCAAACAAGGAGAGCCCCATCCGTTACCTGTTTATTATCTGGTTTATTCTTTAGAAGTGGGTTAGTTTTTATTGCTAGTGGGGTTAGTAGGCAAGCTATGAAAGTTGATCGTGGTGTACTTTGTTAATGAGTGTCCATAGTTGTAAAGGGATTGTAGTGAAGTGCATGATTTAATACACATTTCATTCCTTGTACATCCTTAAATGATAGTGACTGGAACAATTTTACATGGAAGTGCTAATGATACACAAACAACTCTTTAAGGTGTTTATTATCTGGTTTATTCTTTAGAAGTGGGTTAGTTTTTATTGCGAGTGGGGTTAGTAGGCAAGCTATGAAAGTTGATTGTGGTGTACTTTGTTAATGAGTGTCCATAGTTGGAAAGGGATTGTAGTGAAGTGCATGATTTAATACACATTTCATTCCTTGTACATCCTTAAATGACAGTTACTAGAAAGGTCATCTGAGTGACTGGAACAATTTTACATGGAAGTGCTAATGATACACAAACAACTCTTTAAGGTGTTTTGCTGCAATCTTTGCATTTAGCGTGTTATAATCGAAGCCTCTCTTTCATGGGGTTTAGTTCCTGAGAGAGCACTTTTGAATTTGGCTGAACTAAAGCAACATTTGGTTAAGAGCGAACAATTCAGGACATGACAGGCATATGGTCATCAGTGTGGTAGGCAATTTGGGATCGAAGATAGGGCATATTGGGGGTGTATTTTGTAACTTGCGGCAATAGATTATATTGAAATATTTACCTTAGCTACATGTGTGTGGTTGGGAAGAGTAATGAGAACTTGTTATCTTTACTATTTATAATCATTGAAAAGTTCAGCAAGGTAACAAGGTTGCTTATTGACTGAACGGCTAAACCTATATGAGTGTGGTTGGGAAGAGTAATGAGAACTTGTTATATTATTGTGTGCTATTCATAGTCATTGAATAGTTCACTGAGGTTGCTTAAAGGCTGAACATACCATCAACGAATATATTAAACCCGGTCACTATGTGTTGTAGCTGGGTTGGTTCATCAATGCCAATGTCGTTTTATGCAATATTCTTGCACGGTTATGTGTGTGCATGGGATTAGAGAATTGGTTGCCATTATTAGGTATATAGTCCACTGAGTCAATTTTCAAAAGTGCTCTATGAGCGGTGTACGAAATATCATCTCAAGACTTGTGGTCAATTAGAGGTGGTCATAGGAGTATGTAAATGTAGATTTATTGAGGTGATTCTATAGGAATCTATTATACGTTGGTCAAAATAGATTTATTTGTCGGCATAGTGGTATGGCAGCTCATCTCAAACTGTGATGTTGTATGGTGCCGATTCTTTCTATTTAAGTATTTAGTCTGCTAAATTTGTAGTTTCATCACGGATAAACTAAAGCACATACGCTCGAGGTGGATGAAGTGAAACTAACAAGCAAATGGTAATTTTTTTTTATCCAAGTGCAATCTGCAATCAGAGATAAGTTACATTTGAAAACTTCATGGGGGATATGTGTAGTGCGATATTGTCGCCTTGTTATTTTGGGCAGTTGTTTCAACTACCACTCATGTCTATCTACTGTGTTTTATCATAGTTTCTGGTGGGTTATTGTTGACCCCGTGCGCATCCTAACAGTTACTATCTATATTAACTAATGGGATGTCTGCGACGGATGTAGTGAACGATGCTAATTTGATGACAAGGAGGTGTTAATTCGCTGGAAGAGTTTACCCGTGTACAAATCTATGTAGGAACCATCTGGTCTCATACAAGATTTCAACTACCACTCATGTTTATTTACTATGTGTTCTATTTATCGTAGTCGCGGAGGGTTATTTATACATGCACATCCTAACAGTTAATATCAATGTTGACCAATGGGATGCAAACAATCGTGGAGTCGGTGCGACGGATGTAGTGCAGCAAGGCTTACTTGATGACAAGGAAGTGTTAATTTGTTGTGAATACTGATAGTAAACCTGAGTACGAATCCATCTAGGATGTATCTGGTCTCACACAAGATTTTCACCTCAAGGACAAGGTGTCTTGGTGGGAGGGAAGTTATGCTATATGGTTACATGGGTCTGTGCTATGTTGGTTCATTCTAAACGCAAGCCCAAAACTAATTAGTAGAGGGCATTTTTGGTATTTCCATCTCCAGAGAGTTTCCAAAAACACCTGAAGAAGTTGCAGACTTTAATGTCTACTATTATAACAAACGTAATAGATTTATTGAACATCTTGAGTAGCTATACTATCTTCAAAAAGGAGTATTACTTATTATAACAAACGTATTAGATTTATTGGGCATCTTTGGCAGCTATACAATTCCCTTCCGTCTATTTCGTTAACTAAAGAATCTACTGCAGGATTTTTTTCTTCTGAAAGGGATAATAGTGCATGTGGTGAGTCAAGGGTATGGTTGGTGAAATAAGTCAAATAACAAACATTACCCTTTGGGTGATTATATCATGATGAGGACTCTAGGAAGTTTGATTGGATGTAAAGAAATATGTCATGATATATAGGAGGTGTGTTAAGCCATAAAAAGAATATACATTGATGATGTGGTGACAAAGATGCAGTAAAGGTGGTAATAAAGAAAAGGGATTGGCTAACTGTAGTCACCATGAATAAAAATCGAACAATTAATGAACACCGAATTTCCATATTTATGGAAATCTTAGTGTTAAATTAATGATTATTTAATGTTTACTTTCCATGTATGGGAAGCTTAACCGTAGCCTTAAGTGCAATGGTTAGTAAATTCCGAAAGGAAAATAGCCTAATGTGACTTTAATCCACACATGACTATTTTATGCTCATTCTTAGATTAAATTTGCACCATTTAGTCTTCTAATTCGTCTTGCTAGGTGCTAAAATTAATATAAATTCTTCTAACTCCATTGTGTTGTTTGGACGTGTGCATTTCATACCAGAGTTACCACTTTGTCTAATTCTTGTCATTATTTAACCAGGAAGCAATTGCTGGTCCATGTAATGTTGTTTGCATCTCGAAAGACAGTAGGAATCCTCAACCATCAGAAGATGAACTCAAAGCGGCGGACTTCATATTTTATCGTACATTTGATGTTCAAAGCTGTACTATATTGGATAAGATGGACAATGAAGTTGGTGGCATTGACAGTATGTCTTCTAACTATTCTTTCTAACTTTTAACTTTCTAAATTAGATGTAGATCTCGGGATATATAAATTCTTGTTTCTTTCCTTCTTTGATTTTTCTACAGTTAAAGATGTATTTAACCGAAAGGATGGTGAAAGTATCAGCCCTTTCCCTAATGGTACTTCTGACAGGAAGGAGGAAAACCCAGACACCAGTATCCCTAATGAACAACATCAGCCTTTAACAATAACAATACCTAACAAGCTTAAGGGTGCTGCAAAAGATGAATCTCAAGACAAAGATAATCCCAGTTTGTTGAAAAGAAACACAGGGTATGATAAATTACAAGATCGGCCCTTGAAGAAACTTGAGCCTGATGATAAAAAATCACCTGTGGAAAAACATGCTGAACCTGAAGTTTCTCAAGAGTCTGAGAGATTGGCGGACGTGCCCTCCAAGAAATCCAAGCTTGAGAGTTCTATCGAATTACTGGTTGACGGTAAATCAAAATGTGAAGAAAAGTCATCGCTCATTGTCAATAATTTAAAATCTGCGAGAACATCTGGCACAAATTCAGAGATTGGTAAAACTGATAGGGCTGATAATGCGGAAGCTAATAAGAGAAACAAGACTCCTACAGGATCTGATAAATTACCTGATCGCCCCTTTAAGAAACTTAAGTCCGATGATAAAAAGCCACTGGAGAAACATGTTGAAATTGAAGTTCCTCGGGACTCTCAGAGATTGATGGATACATCCTCCAAGAAGTCTAACATTGACAGTAAATCCAGACATAATGACAAGTTACCAGCTGATGTTAATTTCAAAGCTTCCAGAATATCTGGCACAACCGAGACCCAGAAAAATGGCAAGGCTTCAGTGAAAGTGACAGATGATTTGGAAGGCAGAATATTAAAGAAAACAAGAGATGATTGTGCTCCAAAAATGACGGACATAAAGAAGGGGGGTATTAATACCAATGGCAGTGACGTGAAAGAATTGGTAGCAAACTCCGGATCTTTTAAAGGAAAATCAAAATTGGTACATTCTTTGGACTCTCATTGGACTAATAAGGAACCTAAAGAGGATCAGTCCGGTGACGGTGAAAGTAAACGGAAGCTATCTACGGACAAATCTTTCAAGGTGTCTACTCCGTTCACTGATAGAAATAAGAAAAGCCTGTACCAGGAATTCGAATGTGGTCCAAAGCCAAATGGCCCAAATCTTGTAAGTTGATTTTTCTAAGAATTATTCTTATAATAATACCCTCTGGCCTCTGATAAGAAGACAGAAGTACAAGTTTAGTAGGAAACGAAGTTGAGTTTCTATAGGAGGGTCACTTGGGATATGTGTGGTTCAGACGAATCCGAATGAACTGCACAAATCGAACCAGTTTAGCCGGGTTGGCTATCCATAAGTCGTCTGGCTGTCATGTTTTTATGGTTTAAAGCAGCTATTTAGACTGAAGTTCAGCCTAAACAGCTTCTTTAAACCATAAAACCGTGACAGCCAGACCACTTATGAAGTTCAGTCACTGAACCGGGCCATATATATCTCTTTCTTTTATAAAGATATAAATGTTCAGTTAGTTGAGCATGTTAAGTGGGTAGAATAGGTGTGGGTTTGAGACCATTGCCCGTATGTGTCTTTTAGACCTTTTTGAATTATATTTGGTTTTATTTGAAACTCAAAAAAGATAATTTCGCAGTCCCTCTTCCTTACGAGGCTAATGAATCAAGCTTGAGTCAGAATTCATAAAGTTACTCTGATACCATATAATTTTGACTTATTCATTGTAATGATCTTTGATTAATGTTGATATTTGAATCAAAATCAACTTTTATTTGGGGAAATGTCATTATACAGTAACCAAGCTTCATAATTGTTCCACCAGTCAATTGATTTCTGTGAAGAGATTTAAGTGTTTAACCACTCAAGTTCCAATTCTGTTTCAGTGCTGTGAA
This sequence comes from Solidago caesia, assembly GCA_028566075.1. NCBI lineage: Eukaryota > Viridiplantae > Streptophyta > Magnoliopsida > Asterales > Asteraceae > Solidago > Solidago caesia. The sequence continues at coordinate 27,452,641 of JAOXNX010000001.1, forward strand.
ATTTATTAATTTTGTTGACTGGCAACTTGTGTTACCTGCTACATAATCGTAAGTGGCATACGGCATGCCAATTGTGTGAAGTTGATGACTTGAACTTGACATATATGATCAATTATACCTGTCAACGGGAACCTTCTTGTTCGTTTTAGATACTTGGTGCGTCGTGTTAGTGATTTAATGTAATTCCCATTGGCCATTTCATGTCCACATATCAAGTTGTAGATCAATGTTTCAGAAAAATTCACAGCATTGAAATAAAGCTAAAGTTTAAGTCATATAACTTCATTAAAAAGTTTGGGTGACCTAGGTAGAATCAATGTGAAACTTTGTTACTATTTGGTCCATTTGCTTAGTTTTATATGTTATAAGCTTACGATTTATTCTTAGGTTATTTGTTTGCTTTTTAAACAGCGTTAGTAAGATCTGTTCTTTAACATCCATAGTTAGATTTTTGTCTGTTATGATACATAATTTTTATGTTAATAACTTAAATAATGGGGGGATCCAAACTAGTTTTTGGTCAGTTTGGAATATTATTTCAGCTGAACCTTGAACATCCGTAGATATCACTTTACTAACTGCAATCTCTTCTGTATTCTTTCTTTTGTTATTTACTTGAACATTTAGCCTGGCGTGTCGTCTTAACTATTGATAGAACTCTGTGATTATACTGGAGTTTACAAGCTTTCTTGATATCAATGGTTAACTTGTTTATGATGGTAATTGGAAAGATTTGAATGACTAGAAGGATCTGAACCCATTAGTATGTTTGTTCGACATGATGATCTTGATATCTGTCTGAAGAATAGATTGCTGATGGGTGGGATCTGTTTAAGAAGAGTTTTGTTACGAAAGCATATGGCCTTCTTGGGGATGGGTTGTTGCCCTTAACTTGATTTTTTTTTTCTGTGTATAAAAAGAAACCACCACCTCAACATACAAAAGCGTAAGCGACAAGAAAAGATTTCCTTTTCATTTGACAGCATATTATACAGTGTGGGTGTGACTAAGTGTGCATACTGATTATCTTTCTGGTATCAATGCATTATGTTCTGGTTATGTGGATGGTTTTGGATTTTTAGTTAATGTTGAAAACATACTCTTTTATGGAGATGAGTTATTATGACAACGGATTGTGATTTTTGATTGGAATGCTAAAATTCTCACAATAAAGGATGTGACATGCATGACATCTTAACAATTATTTTTGTTCTTTTGGAAAAGTTCTGTATCAGCGTTGATTTTAATCTGTATTTAATGTTATTGAATACTTGTTGTGGTGGTTTACTGACATAATTTCCGTTAAATTCTTACAGGAATCAAGCAGTTGGTTTAAAAGACTTGTAAGTATTCTTCTTCGGTTTTTCCTTTAAAATTTTGTCATCATTTTCAGTAATCATAACCAACTCACTTAGGTGGGTTGGCCACCATGACTCCATTGAGGGCCTGTTGTCTTGAGGGACGCAGGTTCGATTCTTGCCAAAGGCAAGACTGAGAATGGTAGCTAACCATCGATGCAAAAAACTCAGCATGGGGGTTTGGCAGGTACCAATGCGGTATATGGGATCAAGGGGTTCCCATCGATCTACCCTTTTTTCATTTTCAGTATTCACTGTTAGAATATTTGTTGATCTTCCAAATCAGTTCTCAGTCTGCCTTTTCATTTTGGTATTGATTTCATCTAGCCTTGGGAAGATAGATTGAAGAATGCATATGATCAAGGAACAGCCATCCTTCTCCATAATGTGGACCCAAATTATACCTCAGAAGAAGTCGAGGTATATGTCTTGCATTTTTTTAACATCAAAACATAATATTAATTTATATGGTACTCTGGCCAGAGTTGACCAAGTACCTCATATTGCCGTCAAGTTGATCGAGTCAATGAATTGTTCAGGTTTCAAGATATTGGTTTTTCTCAAGACTATTGTAGGTAATTTGATTGTTTTGACTTTAATTTCAGGATATAATTTGGCATGCTTTCAAGGAAACTTGTGAAGCAAAGGTTCTACAGCGCACTGCAGTATCTAGCCAACATTATGGTACGTTTTGGTTAAAACAGAAGTGGAGATATATAATTATTTCCCATGATTGACATTATATCATCGTTGATGTTGCATCATTTTTAGAAAGGAAAAAAAAAAGAATTCTTACTCCAATATCTAGTCAACATTATGGTATGTTTTGGATAAAACAAGGAGTGGAGATATATGACTATTTCGCATGATAGTTACGGCACTATACCATCATTGATGTTGCATTTGTTTTTCGGACAAAGAATTTGATCCTTAAGACTACATTTAAATAGTATTTAATTTCTTGTATTTCATTTATCAGCGGAAATTAAACTTCTAAACTTCCATTTTTTAGCTCAAGCTCTTATTTTACTAAGGACGAAAGAAGCTGCACAGAAGGTCCTTAGAAAATTGGATGAAGATTGCTTGATGTTAGTAACATATGGAAGGTAAATATTCATGTACATCAGTTTTCTATATATTATACTAGTATACATGTCAACATGTTTGAGATTTTCTATTTCTAGTAAGATTATGCTATGATGGTCTTATTCTAGTACCATTCGATGCTAGTGGATTTTAGTTTACTCAAGATTTGAATATCTCTTTTTATTTATTTAGTTTTTCTTTTTCCGATAATGCTATTGCTTAGCATTATGGTCCACCACACTTTACCATTTTTATTTGCAGGCCTCTTGTTGGTACCCGTTGTCCTCCTCTATCAACAAAGAAAAATTCTAATTTTTTTGGCCACCTTGTCGTTGATAAGGCTAGATTTCAAAATAATCGCGAGGTGGTTCTCTCTCTCTCTCTCTCTCTCACACACACACACACACACACACACAGATACATCTTTATATATTTTTTTGTTGACTTGTTAATGATCTGTTATAGGATGAAGCTGTATCAACCTCACATTTTTCACAACCAAATACCATTGAATATGACATGGCCATGGAATGGTCTTTACTACAATCAAGGTCCAAGAAGGTTTGGAATGCATTTCACAAGGTTAGAACGACTTGAGCTTATATTTACTCGTAACAAATGATGTTGGGACTCACCAACCTTCTTCCATTTATTTCGTTCATTCAACTCTTTATTTTGTGTTTTATTTTAGCAACAAGAAGGTGAATTGAAAAAACTGTTGTCTGGCCTTAAACGAAAATGAGAATAAAGTTGCACGGACTGGCTGCAAAAGAAGTGTGTTTTTGTTAATAGTTCTCACCAATGTTGCAGTCTTGCCTGAAATTCCTTCTAGGTATACTGCGTAAGGCATATATTCTTATAGTACTTTTTAAAATGTTATGTGAATCGATCCATAAGTAACAACATATAACTATATGTTATTGTAAACCACTAGGGTGGTGGTCCATTGGCAAGGACTTTTGCCTCTCAATGTAGAGCTCACAGGTTCTATCCTTGGCATAAACCCCCTAGTGGCCACGGAGGTTCACCCGCTAAGACTCCAGACTCGCAAAAGCGAGTCGTCTTGGGATTAGTCTGCACGCAAAGCGAGTGGGATCACCCAAGCTCAGAAGCCAAAATAAACTACTATATGTTATTGTATTAGTTTTCTTACTATGCATAAATGGTCACCTAATAAATGAATTTGGTATTATGGTTTTGCAGAAAAACCATTTGTACATCGCTACCTTAGAGAAGCCGCAAATCACCGGTTGATTAATTTTGATGCTTTGGTAATTCCTGTATGATAGCTGGTGGTTTTGTGACTTTTGATGGATCTTCATTGATCCCCATGTTTTGTTTTTTAGTCCAAAGATAGTATCAAAGTTTAGTTTAGAACCTTCTTTTACTTGCAGCCATTTTGTTTCTATCAAATTGCAGTTTCACCTTCCCTGAAATTCGATCAATGAGAGGTTTTTCTGTTTTTCTGATTGTTTCTTTTGCTGTTAACGTAAGGATCAGATTTCATCCAAGACTTATGATTTGAGGTGGCAATTTCAAACGGGTAAAATAAAATAAAACTTGCTAAAAGTATAACATGTTATGTACAAAGCCTTTTTACCTTTTTATTAAAAAGTTTGATTATCATTGATATAGTATTGTTTTTGCAGTTATATTTGACAGTGAAATGTTCATTTACAAACAAAATTTTGTGTGAAAACCAAAAAACAAATCTTAACCATTCATTTTGTTTGATTTCAACCATTCATTTGGAATCTAGATCTATTTTCTCTCTCCTCCTTCTCCTCCATCCCCTTCCTTCCATTCCCGTTTTCCTCCTCCACCACCACCATCATCGGAGCTTCCACCACCACCGCCACCGATTGCCGCTGTCGTTGCCGCCACCACCACCATCGCCATCGCATCGGAGGGCGGAGCCTGACGGCTAAGAGCGGCGTCCGTCGGCTAAGGGCGGAGCCTGTACGGCTAAGGGAGCTGCCTTTAACTTAGGCTATCACCATCACCGATCACCCCTACCAGCTACCCCTTATTAATTTCCTTGAGGGCGTAGCCCGATAATAACCAACGTTTGTAATTGGAAACTACAAACACCTTGTGATAACAAACACAAACACAAGGTGTTTGGCCGGCGACGATGGTGGCCGGCGACGATACGCCCGTATCATCGAAAAAAGAGACGGCAGTGGTGGCGGCAGCTTCTGATCCGGAAAATGATGATCGGAGACGGTGAATGGTGGTGGAGAAATTGAAAAACGGTATTAGAGGGAGGATGGAGGAGAGAGAAAGTAGATCTAGATCTAGAAAATGGATGGTTGAGATTTGTTTTCCAGTTTTCACCATTTTTCTTGTTTTCAAATGATTACATCCCTAGTATTACAATGCATATTTTACAATTGATTAATAAATTCATTAGTATTAGAATTCAAGGAAAATATTCATAAAAAGTTGACTCTTATAAGTATATATTGTTCACGTAACATGATCTAAGTAACAAACATACTACAAAATCATAATAATGGTTTAAACATTACTCATCACTCGCTAGTTACATTAACAATAAGGGACTGTTTGGTTCAAAGAATTTAAGAGAATTCGGTGGAATGGTATTTGAATTTCTTTTCCTTGTCATATTAGGTTAGCATAGGAATTTTTAAAATCTTTTCCACCAAATCCCGTATATTTTTTTTAATCAAATAGCTAAGTATCATATGGAGGCCTAAATTTATCAAAAAATAAGTCAAATTCGTAATTCAACCTATAATATATTCAATTCAAGTATTTATAAATACCAACAAAAAGGAGTAAATTACATAGACCATCCTTGTGGTTTGTTTATTTATCAATTTAATTAAATATCAATATATTATGAATAAAATATTCAACTTTTTAATTGTTTTCAAATAAATAATGAATAAAATATTCATTTTCTACTACAATATTAATTTAATTAAATATCAATACATTATGAATAAAATATTCAACTTTTTAATTGTTTTCAAATAAATAATTGCTATCAAAAAATTTTTTATCCTTGTCAACTAAACAAACCTATTATTATTTAATCTAACCAAAAACATCATACGAATATCAATAAGGCAACTCAATTAAATACCAATATATTATGAATAAAATAATCAACTTTTTATTTGTTTCCAAATAAATAATTGCTA
>JAOXNX010000001.1:27491841-27506590 GCA_028566075.1 Solidago caesia
CAAAATTTAATAATTTTCAAAACTAATAATTGATTTCATAAATAAACTAATATTTAGGGACCTAACTGAAAATACAAATATGTATATATATATAAACCAGGGGCTAAACTGAAATAAACATATATATATATATATATATATATATATATATATTGTCTGGTTCATCTTCTTCCTATATTCTTCTATTTATATATATCTATCTTTATATAACATATATACATATATATGTGAAGAAACAAAAAAAAAGTAGAAAAGAAAACGCACAGATTACCATTTCCAATACGAGAGGCCCCACAATACGTTCGTCGAACCATTTCCAAATCACGACACGGATAGACGACGACAACCCTCGACGGGGTGGTGCCTATCCCGTCGTCGTCGACGACCCTAATGACGAGCTCACGACACGCGGATAGGGAACGACCTTAGATATAACTTTAAAGGTTGTTAGTAAAAAGTTTGGAAACAATCACAAGATATCCCGGTTTGATTCTCACTAGGTATTTTCTTGTTGGTAGCACAAAAAGGTTTAGAAATGGTCAAAGGATATCCCAATTAGAATATTGATAGGTACAAGCTTGAAGGTAGTCAAGGAAAGGTTTGAAAACGGTCACGAGATTCCCCGGTTAGGTTATATTCGTCTGAGTAAAAAAAACTTATTTTTCCTTGAGAATTTGAATAATGAAAATCCATCCTTTTTGTATTTGTATTGTATACACCGCCTATTCATGCATTATACCCCTCTACATGTATAACACTTTGAAAATTAATTGATGGTGTATGACAAAAAAATGATGATATACATTTCACCACCCATCTTAAAATTAAGAGAAAATGTCACAAATGGTCTCTGTGGTTGACAATATTCGCATTTTAAACCCTGTGTTTTTTTTCCGTTGCTAACTTTCCCTGGGGTTTCCATTTTCATTGCCAGTAGTCCCTAGCACTAACTTCCGTTACTTTGGGTCGTTAAACCCCTCACGTGCATACCACGTGAGGATATAGGGTATGTTTGGCACAAAAGCTTGGAGCTGGGGCTGTGGTTAGGGGCTGGAGCTTGGGGCTGGGGCTAGGGGCTGGAGCTTTTTTTTCAACTCTCCTTACACAAGCTTTAATTTTAAAGACCTTTTGGGGCTTTTAGGGCCTTTTTGGGGCTGAGGCTTCTTTTCACAATCCCTCATCCAAACAGGACTATTTTTTTAAAAGGGGCTTGTTTTTAAAAGCTCGGGGCTTTAAGCTCCTAAAAGCCCCTTGCCAAACAGACCCATAGTTTGTCACTTTTAAACAAAGGAATAAATGCAAAAATTAGAAACGAACTTTGGTCGAATTACTATTTGTAAAAACGATCTACAAAAATTACCATTCATAGAAATCAACTCTCATTTATTGTATCAAAATAGAAACGATCTAGTAAAATTACTATTGTTAAAAATCAAATCTCATTAGATTTGACTTCTAATAATGATAAACGTAAGAAAGTTCGTGTCTATTTTGTTACAATAAATGAGAGTTGAATTCTATGAATAGTAATTTTCGTAGATCTTTTTCTATGAATAGTAATTTCGTTTTAATTTTATAACAAATCATCAACAGTGTGGCGTAAATCCCTTTGTCTCCAAATTAAACTCTTTTAGATGTATTTTTGTTTCTCAAATTTGCCATTTTCATTTCTTTGACAAGTCGTGAAAAACTAGTCATTTCCATCAAAATTATTGTTCCTTATTTAGAGTTGATATGATATATACTAGACGTGTCAGGTGATCTTTTCTTTTTATCATATTTTCCTATTATATTATAGATATATAATAGATATACATACATTGATACATACATGCATGCTTAACATATGTTGTAATTTACTAAATTGATAGTGGGATTGAAAGGGCACGTTGTATTGTCTGTCCAAACTCTATATTTGTCGCATTTGGACGAGTGGGAAAGAAATGTAAGACAATGTCTTTAGATCAAACATTATTCTAACACTAACTAAACTAATTAGCCAATCCGGTGTATCTGGTGTCTTGTCTCCACGTTCATTTGACCTTTTACTTCAAACCCCTCTCTCTCTTTATATATAAATTTCTATATATTTTTTCTCATTTCATATTCTTCATACCGGAGACCATTTCAATATTTTCATCAAGGTATCAACTTCTTTTGTTTTCATCTTTTTTTCAATTGGGTTTACTTTTTTAACTTTGTAAATCACATCTTTTCTTCTTTAAAGATCTAAAATCTTGAATCCTGATTCACGTAAAGAGTAGTATTGATATTTTTAATAAACAAGTTTTTTTCATATATATTGCTCAAGTTTTCAACTTTATAAAAACGGTATGTGATATATCTTGTAATTTTATAGGATGATAATGATCTTAAAAGTAGTAAAGGACTGTAAGTTCAAAAAGATTCATCATATGTATGTGTGCATTGATAAATCTCAGAGTTTGTACCAAGGTGTACGACTTTTTTAAGTTATAGGAATAGGACTTTGATGGTAAGATTTGTATGTTTGGGATTACTTATTTAACTGCTTATATATTTATTGCTTATTTGTAAAGCGGATAAACAATCTAAAATAAGCAATATTTTGTTGTTAGTATTTTTGAAACTTGAAATTTAATAAACCTTGTGTATAGAGACATGAGTGAACATAAACGAACTCCCCGATTGAATGAAAGGATCCTGTCTTCTTTATCAAGGAGATCTGCTGCTGCTCATCCTTGGCATGATCTTGAGATTGGTATCTTTGATCAATCCTTTCAGCTTACAATGGTATTAGTTTGGTGCTTTGTGCATGATCACTAACCCTTTTCTCACCTATACAGGACCCGGAGCTCCCCAAGTTGTCAATGTGGTACGTAAATCTTATCATCAAGTCTTGTTTCTAATGCTGCCCCCTTTGGTTGACTCTCTTCCAGGGGTGGCGCTATCTAAAGGGTAGCGTTGGTCATGATCCACCCTCAAAATTTTGACAATATTAGTATAATGTTTGTCTTTTTTTTTTTCTTATTTGTAAACTTTAGCCCCAAAAAACTTGTGGCTTGGTTATTATTACACGATTTAATGGTCCAATTACTAGTGTTTCATTAAATCATTTTGGTCCTTCCTAAAGCAAGATCCTGGCTACGCCATTGCGCGCTTTATTTTGATTTTTAATCCATAAACAGGTTATTGAGATCACAAAAGGAAGCAAAGTGAAATATGAACTTGACAAGAAAACTGGACTCATTAAGGTATGTTTATGGAATTTTTGGTACACGATATTTGAGGTGATAGTTTATGGCCATTTGCTTATATACGGGTCAATTTGGGTTGTAAACTCAAACAGGTCGAATCAAAATATTAAGCTAAGAACTGAACCGGTCAAATGGCTCATATCAAAACTTATAGAAAAATGGAGAATGAATCAAATTGGTGAAACTGGTTGACAGTCGTCACAGCATACTTATTTATGCATCCAACCTCCTAATTCCTTTTAATCAAAGTTATAGATTAATAATGTAACAGTTAACGTACTAACATTTAAGAAGAAAAAAATTAATACGGAGTTTAAGAAGTGTCTGTGGGTCAAACCAACCCAACAGTGTCTGTTCCGACTCTCACACCGACCCGACAATCCCTCCACCTTTGACAGTGTGTATCATGATTATATGAACTTGGAATTAAGTTCTGAATTTTAATAACCAGGTTGATCGCATCTTATATTCATCTGTGGTCTACCCTCACAACTATGGATTCATTCCCCGCACGTTATGTGAAGATAATGACCCTATGGATGTACTAGTCCTCATGCAGGTACCGTATTTATGTCGCCAATCTTTTGCATAGTTCATACTCTAATCAATTAAGACAATATGTATTTCTTGTTAATAGGAACCTGTGCTGCCTGGATGTTTTCTTAGAGCAAGGGCCATAGGACTGATGCCCATGATTGACCAGGTGCTTCTGTCATCATCATATTTATTTCGTGTTTTTTACGAGTTTTTTCTTATGAATAAATCTGTTTTTTTGGTGAACTTAGGGTGAAAAAGATGACAAGATTATTGCAGTATGTGCTGATGATCCAGAATACCGCCACTACACTGATATAAGCCAGTTACCCCCTCATCGTCTGGCCGAGATTCGTCGATTCTTTGAGGACTGTATCCTATTTATTAATTTCATTTTCCAAAAAGAATAATTATATAAGCTAATGTGAACAAAGGAAATTTCTTGACAAAAAAAATAAGACAAGAAGAACGAGAACAAGGAGGTTGCGGTTGATGAGTTTCTGCCTTCAAAAACTGCTCATGACGCCATCCAGTACTCCATGTAAGCTATGAGTTTAATTGAATCGCCATCATTTACATTTTTTTTATGATACTTGTATTAAAAATGTTGATTCTGGGCTGTTGCAGGGATCTTTATGGTGAGTACATCATGCAAACTTTGAGGAACTAAATAGCCAGAGATTGGCATTTTACACTTCTGCTGCTGGTTGGCCTGATTTTCATATTATAACGGCTTTACTACAACATCTATATAATCAAAGTTTACCGTTTTTCCCATTTATTTTGATGATAAAAGATTTGAGTCCTGTAATTCTTATTTACTCTTAATGGTATTGTAATTTGGCATCAAACGGCTACTTGTATTTTCCAATGTAGTTTTAATTTTCCACGGATTAATGCATCAGATATGTTGAATTTCCTTGTTTTTACCACTACCAGCAACTTCTTGTGTCAAGGTGTATAAAGATTTATCGTTTACTCCCATAAATACTTATCGTCTGTTACCAACTTGCTACCACTCTAGCAATACTAACTTGACAGTCGATCTCTCTTTATCCTGAAGACTAGAGGCGGATGATATACAGATTTAGCTCATACTCTCATGAACTCACCGGTGACCGGCCTATCTAAATAGACACATTTAGTGTGTCAAACGGGGTGCCTAAAATGTATTCAAAGGCTTATCATCCTAAACGGCTTTGTTGAGAACAATAAAGATTATGTCAACAGACAACAGTACAACATTTCTAATCAAATAATGCATAAATTACTTAAATAATGTGGAGTATTAAAAATACATACATTGGTAAAAAGTGTTGATGCGTGAGCCAGCCAAACTAGCACAGTGAACCACATTTTGACCCATACCCATCAACCAATCGGTCCGTTTTACATCCTCCATCAAACGTCCACCCCAAATTTCAACCGAACAACCTCTCATCTTTTGCGACATAAAGAGCACCTAGGATAGACACCCTTTGCCGTTGGCATCTACAGGAACCCTCCAACCAATACGACCACCATTAGAAATGTAAATTTTGGCTCATTACTTGTAAATAGACCAACTTATGCTACATCTGATGCGTGCAGCCTAATCTGTAATATCAAAGAAGCTAAAAGAGGATAGCTCAAACTCAAACAGGCTTATAATCATTTAAATTTATATTGAACTTTCATAATTGGCCAACCAAACCCATTTTGATTAAATGAAGTAATTTAGTGATATGACAATCTAAGTTTACTCTAGCTTCATAATTAGCCTGTTGGATTGTTTTAAAACTATATCATCAACCTTGCCATTAGATCCACATTTCTAAATCCAATCAAAGACCTGATTAATTATTTCATCAGGAAGAATTTTAGAATGATGGGATTAGGAAAATATATCATTACTCAAGGTTGTAAAACTCAGTCGACTCGGCCTAAAAATCGAATCGGACTCGTGAGTTCCCCAACCTTGTCATTACTCCTCTCCAAAACCTGAACCAAACTACCCAGGACTGCCAGAATTCACAACAATCTATGCCATTGCTAAAAAGGAGCTTAGAATTTCATATATTATTCCATACGAACTGCGGATGCATCAACCAAAAATACAGTTGGAGACAGAATAGAGCTGAAACCCCGGAAATGATGAACATTACAAAGATAACTAGGCAACACAGGTTATCTGGAGCAGCGAGTAACTCATGAATACCGCCACAATGAACTTGGATACCAGGAATACTCCCCTTTGCATGCAGCCTAAACCTTCTATCATCTCCATAGGCCATCTCCTTGTATTCTCTTACTTGGACACTTGGTCCCATATCAAAACTGCTCGCAAAAATCATCAGCAGTTGCGGCATCATGGGACCTGCAAACATCAATGTTGGAAGGGTGGTCAGGTACAATCTTCCATGACAAGTAGATTAGGTTAAAGTAGAGGTGGTACAAATGAGGGGTAAAAGTAAAACAGGCTAGTTAACAAATCGGACAGATCATTTTGGGTCAGGTTGGGTTGACATCAAAACAGTTTCTTTCAAAAAAAAATAACTGGTGTCAACTATGATTACACAAAATATGTTATCTCAATGAAGGTCGATTTTCTTGAATAAATGACTTATATTGTATAATATACTTTGGGTGACTTTGTTGCCACATGTAGTTGCAACAAATGACCAACAATGTGACACAGCCATCTAAGTCTAGCATTTTTCATGTTGCAAAAAATACAGGTATGATCAAATGGATCCTTTCTCAATCACTGAAGTGAAATCCATCATAACCTGATGAAACTCACCTCACAAATTGCTGAACTTGTTGGCAGCTCTTACCTCTTATGCGTGGATGTTTCTGAAGAATGCATGATCAAGAGCTTGTTGGGCAGTGAGACGCTCTGCAGGATCAAACTTCAATAAGCCATGCAGCAAATCAACAATCAATGATCTTGAACCTCCAGCGGAAACACACTGTGATATCATATTCTGCCAAGAGAAGGCGTCGTTAATACGCATAGCCAAAAACATGGAACAGTTGAGTATATGACGAACGGTTAAATATACATACTAAAGCATAAACCAAATGTTAAAAAACTTTATCAACTACATTACAAACATTTTTTCCTTAAAAAAACAATACAATTAAGAATATTAAATGCACTCTGTGAACAAAACATAACAACACACTTCTTTTTGTTTCACACTCGTGATAAATATATTTCAATGTTGCGCCAGTCCCAATACAGTTGCATATTAAAGGTCAGTAAGAAAACCTTGAGCCGGTCCAGCTTCCTCACTGCTCTAATACTCTCCCTAGATACTGCACCTTCAGGCCAGTTTAATCTTGATCGTCTGAAATACTTTTCTGCACCCCGGCTATGAATTGTGATAATCAGTGAAACGTAACACAAGTAATACATGTTATCTTACGGCGATTTTGATGGGCTTTACATTATGTTTCTGTTGTTTTACTTTCTGCTTTGTCAAAAAAACTGGAAAAAATAATCGGATATGAAGTGCCTTGAATACACATCTTTAGATTACAAACTTTTTAAAGGTCAGTTAAAAATAAAAACATGATTTTTGAAACTTTCATGATTACAAGTTGGGTTTTTTATGTGAAAAAACACGCAATGAATATATCGACTTCAATAAGGTTTACATTCCACACCCAAAAGAAGATTGACTTATTTTTTTCTTATCATTATTATCTGTTTGTTTCTTGCTAAATGTGTATTAGCTTAGTTATCAAACAATATTTTAATAAGCTCTACAGACAAACTGAAATTTAACAAACTGAGTCTTACTTGGCCTTTCGAACCATATGCTCTGGTAAAGGTCCCAATACCCTCTCCATCATTGCTAAATGTTCTAAGTTCTCATGAGTCTGAAACAAAGCTTCACCCTGGAAGATTACATCACGTTTCATGAATACATGATATGATATATGACTACTTCATTCCATGTGAACCAAACAAAAAGAAAAAGAAAGGGGTGAAGACGAACCGAGCATAGCTCAACAAGTATACAACCAACACTCCACATATCACATGGGTAGCTCCATCCAAGCCCTGAAATAATAACAAATCCACTAATGAAAAAATAGCAAGAAGAGATGCAGATAAAGTCTCATACATGAAAACCTCATAGAATATACGAATATCCATAAAAGGTTTACGGTTTACAAATTAAAGTTAGAAAGATTAATCATGAACTCATACGATATTCAGAAAACAAACCACTTAGGAACCTACTCATATGATAATCAATAGAAACCACTTAGGAACTCATATTGCAACTAATAAGGTCCCAACAAAGAAGTAAAAAAGAAAAAATGAAGGTTGCATGACAGTGACACATGCTAATTTTGGTTGATGCGCAGAATCAAGAAGCCTCTTCTGGTCAACAACTAGTTACCTAGAATAACTTCGGGTGCTCGGTAGTGTCTTGTAGAAACAACGGAGCTATGATTTTGATTATCATAAGCAGTACTACCGAAATCAATCAACTTAATCTCACTCGACTTTGGCAAGCACCTAAAAACCGTTTCACCCTGTGAAGTCCTCTGCAACATTTTAAAAACATACTTAAACAAAAAACAGATCCACCAGCTTCTATATGCTTCAAACCTCAAAGATCATCTACCATTCTACCTTGTAGCCAGGAAGCTTTAAATAATCAGCAGAGACAAGAAGTATATTTTCCGGCTTCAGATCAGTATGGATTAAGCCTAAACTATGCATATCTGTCAAGTATGATACATAACAAGAATATTACACAACAAAGACCAATAATTATTACCGACTAATAATTATTTGTTACTTGCACCCATTGATGACCAAAAAATAAGACAATAGATTTCACTATAAGGCCAAGAATAATCCACACACATGCTACAGATTCCAAAAGCTGACGTCCAATTTCCCGAACAAGATCCACAGGGAATGGGTAGTATTTATTTCTCTTTAGGAAATCAAATAAACTTGGTCCAAGCTTCTCAAACACCTGGTCACCAGTCAAATACATTCAAAGGAGGTTTCATGTTCAGTGACAATGCCATGAAAGAAACTTGCGATCAGCCTCCATTAATTTAACTTCTAACAAGCATATCATACACTAAAACTCCTCAGCATCAAAAACTAAATGACAAAATAAAGGAACATTATCCTGAACTATGTAAAAATGCATACAATAATGAATAAGCTAGTCATTAGGACACTTACAATGCATATATGATTGCGATAATCAAACCAATTCCTGATTTGCACACAGCTGCACAGATAATTTTAAAGGGGAAAATTAGACAATATCACCCATTTACATGAAAATTAACACAAGGTGAAAAAACATACTGTGATCTGCCTTTATCGTGCTTGGCAAGTTGTTGCAGAACATCAACTTCAATCATTGCCGCATCCCGATACTTTCTTATGCTTCGGACTACCTTGATTGCTACATATTCGCGAGTTTGACGATCCCAACATTCCAAAACTCGACCAAATGTGCCTACAGCACTAGCAATTTGCTGATACCCACAAAAGAAGAGTGATAAAAATATACTAAGATTTTGCAGACACCGGACACTTTACTGCTAACCTTCACCCATCTTGCTTAGTATTTTATCTGCATGAGATAATTAACAAAAAATCCAACTGTCGGTTTCCAGATATAATATAAAGACCTCAAACATAGATCAAAGTAAGGAAAAGCTTTAAGAATGTATCCCACTTAGAACGCTTCTATAGTGTGTATCAAACTTTAAATATTGTTATCCGGTAGTATTTTTGTTGGCATGGCATCCATATAAGTAAGTGGCCACGTTGGATGCATACAACAACAATACTAGAAAGCCAGATACACTTGATAGCAACATTTAAAGTTATACATATAATACATTTCCAAATACTTAACCCGTTTAAATTTATCATGTTTGATATTATCTTGTTTTAATGTCCTCCAGGCTCCATCTCTAGCATAATTATACTATTTCATCATAGTAGCTTTTATATAACACAATGCTTCCTTCGAATGAGTTCTTAACTTAAAACTTAATAAAGTTCAAATCTTTTTATATTTAACCGCTTACAGACTATACTAAATTTTGAGATCCGATACACTTATTTTTAACAGCTTACGAGCTTATCAACTTAACCTTATGGGCTTATTTTGTTTCACTCCTAGAAAATTATAATATGCACCATATCTATACGACTATTGGTTATCACCTACACTTCTTATAGTAACTCCTATTTTGAAAATTGACACACTTTTTCGTTTAACGCACATCAAAAATTTAATTCTTTCATATGGTAAAAAAAACAGTTCACACTTAATAAACCATAAAAAAACCAATAAATACCAACATAATATAATTCAAATTCAAATAATTAGAAATTAATATATAAATAATAATTATAAAAAAAAAAAGCTCACATCTTGGAGTTAAATTCTCCCCGAGACTATAAGTATAATGGCCCTCACGATCATCCTCTCTTTTCGGCGGAGACACGTGGCGACCCGACACTGGTTGCCTTACTTCAACCTGCAAATCAAAAATCCCACTCATAAAAGTTTTATTAAAAAAAACAAATTTGAGTAAATAAATTAAATTTTTTTAAAAAAAAAACCTCTTTTTGTTGTTGTTGTTCAGGTGAATGTGCAGCGACTTCCCAGGCAAGACGACGTCGTTTGGAGTTGTGTTGCTGGTCTTCAACCATTGAGTAATTAATTGGAATCATTAATGAATCGAGATTTCTGCAAATAAAAAGAGATTAAATTTTTTTATTTGGAATAAAATAGTTTAGATTGGATTATTATTATTATTAACTGTAATAATTATTTAATGGAATTAGGGTTTGTGGTAAGCGAAGGAGAAGGAGAAGAAGAAGAAGAAAGAAATTAGGGATTTTGACTTTTTAGAGTGGGGTGGGGTAGTCTAGTGCGCGGTTGGTTACACATGCTTGTGTTTAAAGGGAGTTCAAGTAAGATAAAAAAAAAAAATTAAAGTTAACTTTATATTCACATAACACCCCAAAAATGGCGGGTGGGCCAATGTTGCATGAGGTTACACAAAATCGAATTTACACCAACTCTTCCAAGAGAGTTCTTTTCTCTTGGCTCTATTACAAAACCATAAATAGCCTAAAGACTTGACGTTATGTACAATTGCGTCTTTGTTCGCCTTGACGTTAGAGAACCTCCTTTCATTCATAGCCTTCCAAATCAATCAACATGTAATCATAACGATACCTTGTAATGCCTTTTTCTTCTTTCCTTCCAAACCCACCGAATTATGGATTTGGGCCAGATTGTCTAGGTCAAAAAAGAAGAACTTGTTCAGGTGAAGCCAATTGTTGATCTCAGCCCATACCCGCATTGCAATGTCACAGCTACAAAGCAGGTGTTCGGTTGTCACCTCGTCTGAATTGCATAGAACACAACTGGTATCCCCAAAGCCACATTGCCGAGCCCGGAGTGCAGCCATGGAGGGAATCCTATCTTGAATGACCCGCCACATGAAGATATTGCATTTTTTGGGAACCCATTTAGACCACCTGAAGCTCGGCCCATTATTCGCCGTCCGAGTACTAAGAAGAAATTTCTTGACCAAACTGACAGAAAGCTCTTTATCCGATCCTCCAACCCAAGTCCATCTATCATCCGAGGACTTCAATTTAGTGTCACGAAGAAGAGGTGCCATAGCATACCATTCGGCCAATTCAACATCATTGAAACCATTTCGAATCCAATTCCAGTTGTCTTCAAACTTCTCAATCTGCCTATTGTATCTTTCACTGATTACACATTTCTTCTCCTTTTCTAATTTGAAAAGCGCCGTGAATTTCTCTTTCAGATAAATGGAAAGGTAATAATCTTACACAAAATATTTTTGTCATGTATAAAAATGTATATATTATATAACTGTACAGTATAACCATATGATGCATATATTTTTGTGTATGGGAAAAATGTTTTGTGTAAGGATTACATCCTTAAATGGAAATGTTGTAATTTATCTTTATCTTTATCTTATCTTTATCCTATATAAAGGAATAATCCCTCTTTTTTTATATCTTTATCTTATCTTATCTTCTGTCTAGTTATTTAATATCTATATTATTTATATATTAATTAATTGTACATTATTTCTATAATACATTATAAAAAGAACTTAATATACCTATTTTACCCCTACCATTTATTATTATTCTATCACGTAATTCCCTAAAATACTCATATTGCCCTTTTAATAACATCCCTTAAAAATGAGGTATCAAATGAATATCACGTGCTTTGCACATTTTAAAGCCAACTCCTTTTTCTTCTTAGGAAACAAAAATAAAATCAAGTCGAGCTCTCTAGTGATTTTTGTTCTCTCCATACAATCCATCATTTTCCTCCATTGATATTCCTATACCACTCTCCACTAGTGTTATTACACCACTCTCTATCTCTATCATATCAAAATCACATGTTTGTGTCTCTTTCTTTGATTTTCCTTTTGAAAATCTGGTTGAAAATCAAATAAGAATTTACATATTTTTGATTTTTACTGTTCATTTATTTCGACCTTTATAAATCAGGCCCACCAAAGTTCTCTTCAACATAACAAATTTGTGATGGTTGGGATTCTTATACAATCGAAATTGTTGGCATGTTAAATTGTTTTTTATTAAACCAAAAAAAAAAAAAAAAACTACCTACACATAAAGAAGCAGAAAACAAAACTTCCTGAAAGTTAAATTATTTTAAAATATGATATTAATTTTAATTTAATATAATATTTAGGGTTGTTGATTTGTCATGAAATTGTAACATACATATATATGTGAATATTACTAATTTATTTGTATAACTCGTTTATGCATTTTTATATAACATATCCAGATGACAAAATTACCGTTAGCTCAACGCAAAAAACGAAAAATGATTGTTGCTACGATGGTTGCGATGGGAACTCTTAACATGCTATCAAATATGGCTCATTGGTTTATCTTGGGTTGTTTGATAATCAATCATATGATCGAGTCTGGAACTCTTAGTTGGAGATATTTATTGAGTTTTGATACTAGACGTGACAATATGTGACATATGGTGTATCAAAATGACATTACGAGTGTGGCTACTATTAGAATGACTAGACTTGCATTTTCAAAACTTTGTGACTTGTTTGAACGAAAAAGAGGACTATGTAGTAGTAAAAACATGTTAGTTGATGAGCAAGTTCAATGTTCTTACATACACTTGCTCATAATGAAAATAACTGAATAATCATCAATAGATTCCAAAGATCTGATAAAACTATAAGCCGTTATTTTAAGTTAGTATTAGATGCAGTGTGTCGAATACATAAAGAGTTTTACAAGAACCTGATGAGATGGAAATGGTTTAGGGTAGTTAAGTGTATTATTTTGAAAATAACATTATGTTTGATACTAATTTAAGTTTTTTTTTTTCAATTGCAAGGTTGTCTTGGAACATTAGAAGGAATACCAAACAACAGAATTTATTTTTTCAAAATTCTCATGTTAATTCTCTGTCATTACCAAACAAATAAAATTATTTAATTTCCCTGCTAATTTTAGTTCTTTACATTTCATTTTTTTGTTTCATTTCATTTGACTAAATTTCTCCCTACCAAACGTGCCTTTAAGTAAACACTCAGTTGGACTGGGTTTTCGATTTCTGTCGAAACTCACAACTGACATTACCCGTATTATTTAATGCCATCAATTTAAAATAAGTAGTTAAGAACTTTATATATCTATACTATTATATAAATAGCAACCATCTTTTCATTTTAAGGACAAGGAATTAAAAAACCAAATATGCTCTTCATTTCAAAAGCCTTTTTTTTTTTAAATTAACCAATATACATATAATATCCTTAATGAATTAATTTACACAATCTATCCCTTAACTGTTAAAATGACTACACTACCCATTTTTACATCAATTACTTACACTACTCGCCACCGCTACCACCACCACCGGTCGTCACGACCACCACCGGTCGCCGCCACCACCATACCGTCGTCGCATTGTGCGGACATCTATTTTCAACCTAATATATCCATCAAATGACACATAGCGAAATCAATTTTTATCTCCCTATTTGTTCTCTTCAACATTATTACATGTCTTACTCAGTTACTCATAATCTTAAGTTGATATCTACTCACATAAGGTAGCAATAAGGAATTGTGTATTTGTGTGCATAAAATATTGTACTATATTGTTAGAAAGTTTAGGGATTGGTTTATATAAAAAACAGTATCATTTTTATTTTATAAATACATATAAAAACATATTAGTGAATAGTGAGAACCTTAATGATTGTTATTATTAAAATCCTATTAATTTTTTTCTTATATGTGATTTATTTATGTTATAGAATATAACATCACAACCTAAATTGATTAACTCTCAACCAAATGATGTCATTTTGAAAAGGAAAAAAAAGTTATTAACATAGGTTTTGGTCCATGACAACATTATACTAAGATAAGCTATAATAAACTATACACTATAAAAATAAAAAGTGATTTGCACATTAAATTAAATATTCTCTTTGTCACAAAATAAATATTTATCTAAAAATAAATGTTCACTTCCAAAAACAATATATCAATTTTATCATTTTATCATTGTTACAATTTTTTTTACAAAATTGATTCCTATGAGTAAAAAATAAACACAATATTATCTTATTATCCAATGCAATAATTAAATATTTTTAAAATCTCATTTCTTTTTAACAAGACAATTATTAGCTTTTGAAAGCTAAGTCAAACACCCACTTAAAATAAATAAATAAATAAATAAAAGTTTGATTAACCAATGCCAAAACCGAATCCGATTCCTACCTATCTATCTGGTGAAAAAGAAACGAATAGAACAAGTATAAAATAAAATAAATAAAAGAGTAAATTTCATTAGGTGCCCCTGTGGTTGTCGTTATTCGCATTTTTGCCCTCGTGGTTCATTTGTATCATTACA
>JAOXNX010000001.1:27515596-27531383 GCA_028566075.1 Solidago caesia
CGTCCACGTCGGCGCTCTCATCCTCTAGTTCCAATTCCAATTCAAATTCCTATGTCCAGGTACATCATTTTCCCGCCAAGTTTTAATCAATTAGGGCTTAAATTGAATTCTTTTTTGTTTTATTTAGCTAATTAGAACAAAATATAAGTTATTGAGTTTTTGGTCAATTTAATTGATTATGTACTTGGTTTTATAAGTGTATGTATATATGAAGTTTTCTCCATAAATTACGATTTTAGGTCTTAAATTGAATTCCTTTATTTTGTTTTTTAGTTAATTAGTAGAAGAAGAATGTAATGTAGTTAATTAGTAGAAGGTGAATGAAATTTTCGATGTGGGTTTTACAGATAAATAAAGCTTTTCCAATTAGTTTTTAAGGCTCAGTCAAGCGCAATTATGTTAAATTTAGTTCTAACTTTTGTTTTTAATTTTTTTTTTTTTTAAATTTAGTTAATTATTAGAATATTAAGGTAATTGTTGATGTGGATTTCCCCAAATTTTAGGGTTCAAGTTCAACCGTTCAAGTAAGTTTTATTTGTATTTTTTTTTAAAGTCAATTAGTGAAAATTAATGTTATTATAGATGTGGTTTTGTGCGCACATTTCAAAAGTTTAGGACTTGGGAAATGTATTATTTTGTGTATTTAGTTGCTTCGTAACTTTTGATGTGGTTTTATAAGTAAATTTTGAAACTTTAGGGCTCAATTGGGCACGCGTTTTGTTTTTTATTTGGTTAATTAGTAGAAGAGTTGGAGACTTGGAGGTGTTTATGTTAATTTATGTTTTGGAATTAGTGGCTTAAACTTCAAAATATTAACAGTAACAACTTATGAGCTTATTGCGTGGAACGATGGTATGCTCATAATACAGTACAATTGTACAAATGAGCTTAATGACTTTTTAAAAATTGAATAATCTGGAAAGGACAGAAATTAAGCTAAGCCAAACATCTCTTAATGTTCTTACTATGTACGTAGTTTTATATGCTAGATTTTCACATTTTTTGAATAAAATATATAGCTTAATCGTGTCTAGTTTATGCTTGATTAGATGAAAATGAATGTGATTTTTGATGTGGTATTACAAGTGCATCAAGTTTATCCAAAGTTTAAGCGCCATCAAGTTTTGTTTTTCGTTTATGGGGTAGTTAACTAGTGGATGATGAATGTAAATGCTTTTGATCTGGTTTTATAGGAATCGGGGGAGAGAAAGCATGGGGAAATCAGTTTGGAGAAGGAGAAATTTGCACCAAGATTCGATGTGTTAAGGTTCATTGAGACATTGGTCACCGCTCACAGGTGATTGAAGATGTAGGTTTTTTAATTTATCTGCTTAATGTTCATGCCAAAGTTGCAATTAGGAAGCATATCTGGTTGTAGGATTGTGACATTTTGATTGGTGTGATGTGGGTAGGTTTAATTCTTTTCTATTTTACTGTAAGATCCCATTTGTTGGGCGCCGATTGTATCATTATTATTGTTACTTGAGCATACTATAAACACTTTCTTATTGGATTTGCTTTTCATTTCAGAAATTGCATAGTTTGTGGTGTGTAGTTTCAGATGACATAGCAAATCATATGAGATCTTTACTTGATTACTTGCTTCCAATAGTTGGTGTCATAATCTCAGGGCCTCTATTGCTGGACATAGCGTAAGTGTTCCAATAAACTGTATGATGTTTGTTGTGTGTTGCTACTAATATCACTTAGGCTATGAGTCTTAGCAAATACGTTGTTGTCATATCGTTTACTATAAAGATATTGTTACTTTAGAAGAAGAATTAAAGAGGAAACGAGGCCGTTTAATTGAAAGGCTGACTTTTTAAGTGTCCAAACGAGTCTTTCATAGTTTCATGTTTTCTTAAACATGGAAGGCGTTGAATATGTGAATTGGTAATTTCAACCTATTTATATGGAAGTGGGTTCAATGGTTCAAAAGTCACCGAAAGTATATTCAAATGATCGAGGGTTACAGTTTCCCAAATCTTTTATTCAACTGAAACTCCACTGTTATCTTAATACAGTTTCTGTAGTATTATATCTGATAAATTAGGCTTTTACAGAAACTGTAAAAGTGTTGGTGGCTTGGCTGAACCAACCCAGCAGACCCGTCGATGGAACTCCCGTTTTGACTAGAATTTATTCTAAAATATTACCTGATCCATCTGGTTTGCTTACCATTTCTCTGTGAAACCCATGGAAGGATGTATAAGAAAGTGCTCTTGTATGATGGTGTTATCAAGAACAGAAGTGAAGCAAATTTAATATGAAGACTCGAGAGTCGCAGCTCAGCTTTTTTTTTTTTGGTTTTTGGTACGGCAAATTTTATTAAGAATTCCGGTAAGTTACTGGAAAAAGAATTACAAAAATAATTTCAACATAATACTAGGGTTCATCGACCAAATAGGCCATGAGATAGAAAAATCCCTGCTTTTACTCAACCACCGTAAATAAGACATTGATACCATCGAAATAAAAGTCTCGACTGTCGAGCCACTCCATCACATCATTAGGACTAGTGAGTGGGATATCATACCGAAGCCATGAGACAAGGAAAGAATGGACCTCACGAGAGAATTGGCATTCAACAAAAATGTGACACAAAGTCTCGATACCAAATTTACATCGTGGACATAAGATGTCTGGTATTTCAATACCCTTGCGACTCGGATTATATCGGGTAGGAATTCTGTCACGAAGCATACGCCAAATATAGAAGTTCATCTTCTTTGGGACCATCTTGTCACATAATTATCGGAAGGTAATAGAACAAGATCAATGGTCAATCTCAGGCTGCTAACGGAGAACTCCTTAGCGTAGTCTGATGCTACTGACCTTGAAAATCTGATTATATGTGGGAACTTTGTTTCCACATAGAAGACGTGGTGCAACCAATTTAAGAACAAAGATACATGGAGAGGAAGTTCTACGTTGTTAGTTTATAATGTACTTTTCGTTAAGTTATATTAATTAAGTTGCTTTTCTTTATATATATAAAAAAAATCGATATAATTAACCTTCCGAAGCCTTACGTTAGGATAGTTAGGTTATGTAAAGACATGTAAGATCTTTCATCACAGACCACACTTATTCCCTATTCAAATCAACCAGATTGAAACTCAATTGTCAAATGTCAATCACTTAGATCATGAAAACTTTAATCAAATCATGGATTCTTTCTCGATAAAAAAAATAAAATAAAATAACTTTCATTCTGAATTTCAGGAATGTCGAGCATTAACTTCACATGTTTTTTGCTTTTTTCTACGACACCCCAATATCGCTGTTCCTGTAGGAATTCCGACTACATATATTCGGAACAGTTTCATTCCGGTTTGGAACATAAAAAATATCTAGTCAGGTCGGTCTACTTACACATCTCCATTAAATACAAAAACAGTTGTACTATAAATAAATCCACTAATAAAAAAGCCAATTCAATTCTCTACCATGCCACATCAAATGACCATCACACATTTCTTCATCCACAATTATTCCCTTCTTTTGATATTTTTATTAATTTTATTATCAACCCATAAAAATGTAAAAAGCGAAACATGAAATAACAAGTATTTGTTTGTATCACTTTTGGAATATTTATCCTGAAAAGTAAACACCCACATGCAACACTAGCAGTAGATATATCACTTGGCTTATCTTAAACACCACCACTTTCAATCCCCAGCCACCACCCAATGTCAAATTTCACCACCCATCTCCTACACTTCTCCGCCTTCCTTCTCCTCTTCTCCGGTAATCTAGTCGTGTTCGTGTCCTCTATTGGAGTCAACTACGGCCAAATCGCTAACAATCTTCCTTCACCGGATAAAGTAGTACCGTTAGTAAAATGCATAGGAGCTGACAAGGTAAAGCTCTATGATTCTGACCCCAAAGTCCTTAAAGCATTTGCAAACACAAATGTCGAATTCGTTGTTGGAATTGGCAACGAGTACTTGTCAAAATTACAAGACCCCGGGGAGGGTGAATCATGGGTTAAAACCAACGTCCAACCTTTCCTTCCAGCAACTAAAATCACTTCCATTGCTGTTGGAAATGAAGTTTTGACATTCAATGATACTTCTCTCTCGGGCTGCTTACTTCCGGCAATGCAGAGTATACACACTGCTTTAGTTAACTTGAATCTAGACTCAAAAATTACTGTCACCACAACACATTCTTTAGCTGTACTTGAAACTTCTTATCCCCCGTCTTCAGGAGCTTTTCGGCAAGATTTAGTTGGTTGTCTTACTCCGATTTTGGACTTTCTTTCGAAAACATGTTCTCCTTTTCTGATAAATGCTTACCCTTTCTTCGCTTATAAAGGTAATGAGATTTTAAAATATTGTAGGTTTTGTATTGCATTTATGACAAAAAAAGTATGTCAATTAGTTTTCACTTTTCAGAACTTAATGACATATAATTGTATATTTTCAGGTAATCCTAAGCAGGTGTCACTAGATTATGTTCTATTTCAGCCGAATGCCGGGATAGTTGATTCTGGCAACAATTTGCATTATGACAATATGTTATTTGCACAGATAGATGCTGTGTATGCAGCGCTTGGTTCTGTAGGCTACAAGAAACTTCCAGTTCAGGTATCCGAAACGGGCTGGCCATCAAAGGGAGATGATGACGAAGTTGGAGCATCCCCGGAAAATGCCAAGAAGTATAACGGAAATCTATTGAAGATAGTGAGTCAGAAAAAAGGAACACCGGCAATGCCTGACTATGATTTGAATGTTTTTGTTTTCGCGTTGTTCAATGAGAATTTGAAGCCCGGGCCAACTTCTGAGAGGAATTATGGTTTGTTTAAGGCTGATGGAACTCCGGCTTACTATCTTGGATTTTCTGGGATCTCGAGTGGAGGTAATTCAGGCCATAATAAGACAGGAACGTTGGCTCCACCTTATATTTTGACGCCGGAAAACCCCTCGGATGGGTACATGTCAATCTCATCCACGGTAAGTTTTTTTCACTTTATTCCATACTAGACTTTCTATAAAGTTTGGTTGCAATGAAGTGTATATAGGTAATTGTAGGCATTGTAATTGAAAGCCCTAAGGTGTAAAAGAAGTATATGCATGCGTCATACATCAGAACATCTGAGAAAGTACGTTGCTACATATTATAATCCGTTGACGGCATGTTTATTTGTTTTTCAGGGAAGAGTCGGCATTAGAATCAGCATGATATTGTTATTGGTTATGGGTTGGATTTCATTCGGGTTCTATGTTTGATCGCTAAGAAAAGCTTTTCATTTATTTATCTGTAGAACGAACTAGAGCATCAAATAAAAAGGGAGACAAGGAATAAATAATAAAGATGGAAAAGTTGAGCAACATATATATATATATATATATATATATATATGTTTATAGGTTGAGATCCTATTAAAGTTAGTTTGATGTTAGCAAGTAGAGAAGCTGCTTGGTTGTTATAATTCTTTCGTTAGAAGCATTAGCTTTGATATATTCTATGTATTATTCATTTTTTACTTATATATATTTATGCAATGTATTCATTTTAGCCATTTAATGCAAGTTACATGTCTTTGCTTTTCAAGGCAAGTTATTTTTAACAACTTAAAATGCATTTTATATGATTAAGAAGAATGCATTTTATACGACTAAGAAACTAAAAGTACGATTATTCAAAATACTCGATCCCGTCAAAAGCAATATAAACATAAGAAAAATATTCTCAGATTCATATTTATGTATTTAACATTCATATTATCAAGAGAGATGTTGGGATTATATGTTTTACTAAACCACCTTGGACAATTAGGAACACAAAATCTATTTAACCATCCTGACTACATTCACACTGCTGCTACTACTTTTTTGTCCTACCATCAAGATATTAAGATATTCCAAATGCTAAAATACAACAAGCCTTTTTTCCTAATCATTTACTGTTAAAAGACCATTTATTGAAAACGTTATGATGTTGTTTCCATTTCATCTGAGCTCCCAGAGGCCTCGTTTTGACCCGATGTTTTTCCTTCTTGCATTTCTTCATCACTATACTCGCTTTCTTCACTAGAATCAGATGAAGAAGAATCATCACTACTAACAACTTCAGCTTTCCGTCTCCTTCTAGTATCCTTATTTCCTCTTCGTTGAGCAAGTCGTCTAAGTTTTCTTGCCTTCTGTTTCCCCTTTGGAAACTCACTGCTATCATTGTCCTTTGTGTTTCTGCCTGTGCTATAATCATCCTCTTCTGATTCAAGATTTGGTGCATCAGTTTCAGATTTACGTCTCTTCCTACCTGCATTTGTCTGTAACACAAGTATTTGAACATGAAATTTATTTTCAAATTAAAATTTCAAGCAGTAAAATGTAAGATGATTTGTGTTTATAGAATGCACACCTTAGGACCACGGTCAACCAATCTGGACCATTCACTCCGGTTCCTCAAGCAGTCAAGAACAGCTTGTGAGTGACTGGAATAGGCATAACGCTCCCCATTATGCTTACGCAAATTAGACCAATGCTGAAATAAAAAAGAAGTTCAAATATTACTATAACGCAAGAACAAAAAAAACAATGTAAGAGCACACTATGTTTAAGAATTATACCGGTAAAACTGCATTGCAGAGTTCTTCATACGTCATCCGCTTACCTTTGCTCATAATTTCGGCAATCAAGGCTGGAAAAAAAAAAGGCAAAAAAATGTCAAAATTGTATAATCTATACAACATTAGGTTGGTATATGAAAGTAAATTATGTTATATTAAATAACCAGAATCAAATACGGAGTACTCATTTGTAAGAAAATAACATTTGGATGTGCTTCGGCTTCAGATAACCGGAAGTATAGCAAGTTCTAATACATAGTTGATAAACACTATAAAGAGCTTTTTTTTTTGTGCAAAGAATAACTATTATTAAATGGAAATGAAACTCCAGCCATGTAGGTTCAAAGAAGGCATGCATAAGCCAGGTTTTGTTGCAACTAATATGAAACATATTATTGATTATCCGACCCTTAACTAATCGAATAAACAAAGGCAACCGACTACGGCACCTTCATGCAGCAAAAATCGGATACAGTTTCAAAATGCAGGATAACAGTCCCAAATTTGATTATGTTATGTAAGCATACCAGGTAAAGTACGATGTGTAGGTGCCCCAACTGCACCAGTTTCATCATCAGATGCATTTTGAGGTGAACTCCGCGCAGCTTCATTAGAAGAAGATGGACCACTGCTCACTGTTGTTGAGGCAGTAGGCGCACTCTTATCAACATGGGGCGCCACTTTTGCCGAAACATTTTTCACAGGGTCATGCCTCCTTGAGTAGGGCACCTTATGCATTCTATCCACTTTTTTTGCCCCATCAGACTCACGGGAATTACTCGCCCCATTATTTGTTAAATCCTTGCTTTTCTTTCTTGATGCCAACCCATTATCCTTTAATCCAGAAGTAGATGTCCGTTTCATTAGTGTGCTTGTAGATGTACCAGTAGCTAGCTGAGGTAAGCTTCCAGCATGGCGCATACGTGGCACCCGCGGAACTCTTGGAGAACTATTCAGTTCTTGATGTAAAAGTAAAGCAAGCTACAGGGATAACATATCGGTAAACAAAAAGCATCATATAAAGTTGAATATGTCTTTATTCTTTCAAATAGAAATTAAATGCTTATTCCTACCTCTTCATCACTTAAGGTTGCAGGTGAGTTGGTAGATGGCATGGGGTGAACATGTGGTAGATGATTCTTTGGTGCAGGTTGTCTATTTAGCTGATTAGTCTTTTCTGAAGTACTTTTGTTCTGTTCATGTGTACCACTCTCACTCCGCAATGAATTGGCAGAGTCACCGGAATCTGGGGTAGCGGAAGACGTTTTAGAGGACGATAAGATTGCAGGATCCTTCATATCAGATGAGTTCTTCTTGGAAACAGGAGCATTTGAGGACTTGCTCAAATGTGATGATTTTAAGGCAGATGTCGAGGGTGATTTTGGAAGGTCTCTTATTACTTTCTTAGGCTTCTCAGAAGCATCTCCGTTAATATCTTTTTTACTCTTGGTATTATTATCAGAGGCTCCTTTCTGTTTGACACTTGAGTTGCGATCTTCAGTGCTAGGATATCTCGCTTTATCAGGAACAGACGGTTTTGAAGAAGGTTTTCCAGCAGAAGACTTCGGAACAGTCGAAACCGTCAATTTACGTTTATTAGGTGCTCCTGAAGGACTTGTAACAGTTCCATGTGATTTGGCTTGGCCTTCTGAAGAACCATGAGCTCCTGTGGAACTTTCTGGCCCCTTAATGGCTTCCTTTGGTTGGCTCAGCCTGCCAGGTGATTCATCGGGTTCATCTGCTTTACTATTAGCGGGTGGTAGGCTTTTGTCAACATTTTGCACCTTTTGTGACACGTATACATCTTCTTTCTTCACCGCAGAACTTGTAGATGGAGGGTCATCAGGAATCTTTATATCTTCAGCCAAGGTCTTGGAGCTATCCTGCTTTAAATCACTTTGAAAAATGGAAGTCTTTCCAGCATGATTGATCTCTACTGGTTTCACTTCAATTGGTGCATGGATTTCGCCATTTGGGGTTGAGCTCACTTTTTCAAGATTGCTCTTATTTGACCTAGTTTCATCACTTCTACTGCTACTTCTTCCACTGGCATTTACATCATCAACATTCTGGCCATCCTAAAAAAGAAAATATAAACAACATTACAGCTGATGCACTTCAAAGAAAAATAAAACCCAACTTAAATCAAAAGCAATAAATAGCGTAAATGTATCCCATACTTAAAAATACTTCTTTCTTATAGTTCCATTTTTGTTAAATATTATCAATAGAATCAATTGATCATCCTTGTTTTGTATTTGGAGCTGGGTGTCATGACCACACACGGTACACATTATCTTCTTATTTCTCACATTTATGTCCTTCTCATCCCTTTTACTATACCTCTATATTGAGTATTGCATTCAAAATTTCAAACCTGTTATAAGATCCTATTCGACGTTTGCAAACTAAAAATTGCTGGAGAATAAACTTGAAATTACCATATGGTACCATGTCTCAGAATCCAAAGTTGAAGCATGATATGATGATCTTAATCAGAATCTTATGGCTCCGATATATAAAGCATGATATCCACCCACAATAACCATGGAAAAACATACAGCACATATGCAAAAATATAATCTTACATGTTTCTATATGTTCCTCATGTTATATTCGAGGTATTCTTATCGTTCATTTAGTTTGTTCAAAAAAGAAAGTTAACGCCAAGCAGAAAACCTGTGGATTTAAACAAGAAAAGTGAATTTCTTAAGTTTTCTGAGAAATTTCGAATGTGTGAGTGTGATAAAGAGTGAACTTTACATGGTTATGAGAGATCTCCACAAGCTACCACGACGTTGGCAGGATAAAGAGTTTAAAAGGGAAAATTGATTTAAAGTGTATAGAACTTTACCGTAATTCCTATTGTATGTATCCAACTATTTCGTTTCCTATTAAATGTATATATCTTTCTTTTTTCAATTTCACCTATTGTGTGTGTTTAATGACCCCAAACAACCAGTTGCAGGTTATTTCAATGAAGTAGATTATTTCTTTATTATTTAACACTTATGTTTCACGCCAAGTCAGATAGTATGTGTCTTACAATCCTTCTATTTATTTACTTTTAATCGCATCAAAATAAGCAGCCACCTGCTTTATTTGACTTTGTCTTCATCTCTGTTGTCACCCCCACACCACCACCATCAATACCCACAAAAATCAGCCACTGCCATCACTATCCATCCCTTTCTTCGTCGCTTTTGTCATTCTTATGACGGAAATTGAGAAGGATCAATCAGGGTTTTAAGGTCCATAAAGCATTCAAGGTTTAATGATAGCATTAAAACCATTTATAGATTGAAAATATGAAATACAGAATCGGAGAAAAAGAAGGGTTTTCAGGATTTAATTCATACATTTCTACAGAAAGAGATATAGAGAAAAACCCAGCCTGGAGACGTCTGACGGTGACAATTTCTCTGGTGAAATTGTTCTTATACAGCTAACAATGGTGGTAATTCAAGATCCTTGCTTACTAGTCTGAGCTGCAGCGATCTCATCATCCTCATTTTTTTTAATCAGATCCATATATTGATTTATGTAGAATGATATTGACATTATGAATTCATTATTGATAATCTAGATTTAACTTAACAATAAGATTGAACTAGATCGAATTTAACAACAGAATCCAACTATTTGAAAAGGATTGAACTTTCCCCTAATTCCAATTTATAGTTTCAAGTCATTTAATGCACATAAAAGGTGGTTTTAAAACTAGATACATTTAATAGGGGGAAAAAATGGATACCTGCCATAGGAATTATAGGAAAGTCCAATTATTTTTAAATCAATTAGCCCTTGAAAAAAATGTACCTAGACAGTAAAATCATGCTATGATCAACTTAGTCCAACTACCAGTATGTTTGGATGTACATTTTAAAGGTTATCATGTGACAATGATTAATCAAAATCGGATAATCATACGTAGTAAAACAGGATTTTGAAGATATGTGTTTTTGCTGTTAAAGTGTTCAGGTATTTGCGAAACTATGATTATATAATAAGTGGTCCTATTAAAGGTGTTGTTATAGTTTTCACAGTGGCCATATTTATGTAACATCAGATACTCAGTTGATCAAGTGTTTCGCAAATTATGATGATTTAAGCTTCAAGGTTAAGACTGCTCTCGACTCCTATCCTAACCCTGAACTACCAAATATGTGTAACTATGAATTAAACTGTTACATACCTCATGTTTTACGGTATTAGTTTGCATAGAATTTTTTATCAATGGCGATGCTGCCTTGCCATCTTCATTTTTAGGAGAAACCTGATCACTTGGAGAAACTTGATTAACATCATTTTCTTCCATTTGTTTTGCTTCTCTTGAGGGATTTATTCTTGCATCATTTACATCCTCTGAAGGTTGTCCACTAGAGGCAGGGTTGCTATTGTCAAGGAGATGGTCTGATTTATGATTGGTCTGCACACCCACTCTCGAATTATCACGTTGGGAACTATTCTTATCGATCTTGAAAACCTTAAGACCTTTCCCGTCATTTGGTTCTGATTGTTTTGCATCACTTGATGTGGTGGGCACTAATATTATAGTAAAGTAAACATATATCATTAAGCTTTCTAAATTGTTATTATTAGCACATGCATAGTCATACATATCTCAAAACTAGTTACACATGAGCAATCAAATAATAACTAATAAGCAACAGGCGATATTGAAAAATAAAATAAAATGAAATACCTGAATCAGAAGAATGATGATTTATCTTCTTAGAATCTCTATCTTTCTCCATAACTTTGACACTTCTCTTCCTGTTCTGGTCCTTGAACACCTTCAAATCATCTTTCTTTTGTTTCCCTGAATGAATCACAACCGGCTTCAGCAAACTCCTTTCTTTTCTCAACCCACTCTGCTGGCGTCTACCTTCATGATTCTCAACTTCTCGTTTCTTCCTATCAGTAGTTGGCGGACCCATATCCAACCCACCTCCACCATTAACCTCGGTCTTTAATCGACCATTTTCCTTTGACAATGAAAACAATGTATCAGCCCCATTACTAGCACGCTTTTCAATATCTTCTATAACTTTCTTACCACCACCATCATCCTCATCCTGCCTATCCTCCCAACACGGGAACTCCCTATAATGATACTTAAACTTTTTAGGAACATACCCTGTACACTTCCAAAGCTCAGGACCAAAAATCGAAGACACCCCATTAAACAAAGTAGGATCACCACCAGGTATACCCTGCACATGCACCTTATCTTCCATGGGAACCTCGGTCCAAACTTGAAAAGGATTTTGCACAGAACAACTCACCGAATACGAATTCTCCATCCTCATAGTCTTCGTAGGCAACTCAACTAACAATTGTGCAACTTCAGTTTCCTCACTCTCTTTCCTAAGTTTCTTACCTTTACACTTATCACAAGCAAACAATTTTTCGCTCTTAACATATCTAGCACACCTAGTATGCACCCAAACACCACATTCATCGCAATCAACCATTTCTTCCCCATCATCAAAATTAACCCCGCAAACACAATCCACCACCCAAGATTCATCCACCCAGTCATCGGGTGTGTCTGATATCGTCGGTAAACGATTCGATCGGTTTTTCATCACAAACCCTAATTCTAGAAAACCCCAAAAAACCAAAAACACCAAATTTACAATATAAAAACAATACCACCTACTTCAAACATGTATAATTCACTAAAACTATAACCAAGTAAACAAGTTTATTCAAATTCAACAAAAGGGTGTTTCAAAAAACATGAAATTATGATAAAAATGAAGGGAAAAAAATATATTCAGAGAGTAATATATTTACCTTATTGAAAAATCAAGAATCTTTGTATGGTGAATGATTTTAATGAAGTATTAAGCTAAAAGATGATGATTTTTTATGTGGGAATATATGTATATGTATGTATATGTATTGTATATTATTGTATGTATGTATATCTCTCTCTGTGGACATGAAATTGAACCAGAATGAATAAATGTAAAAATATGATTATATAAAAATTTGGCGTCCGTCGGCTTGAAAGTGAATTTGGGTTACCCATGATAGGAATGGGTCGGCTTGGTGGGTGAAATATGGATTTTTAATTGGTTATGTGGGCTATGGGCTAGTTAGGCCCAGCCTATTAT
The DNA here is from genome assembly GCA_028566075.1 of Solidago caesia. Lineage (NCBI taxonomy): Eukaryota > Viridiplantae > Streptophyta > Magnoliopsida > Asterales > Asteraceae > Solidago > Solidago caesia. Next base: position 27,528,302 of record JAOXNX010000001.1, read on the forward strand.
GATATAAAGAAAATGATGGTAGGAGGTTTTTTTGGGTTATTGTTGTATTGAAATGTAGAGATTTTGGAAGAAAGGAAATGTCGACATGAATGACTAGCTTGGAAACATATAAAGGTTTGTTATTTCTGAATACTAGCTTCTCAACCCGGATGATACCCGGAGCTGACTGAAAATATTAAGGCGAAAAGAAATGGTAATTGTTAAGTTAAAAAGAAAATGAAGATGGAAATAGTGAGATTTAATTCTTAAAAATTAGCATATAGTTGAAGTTTCATGAAAAAATAAATTATATAATTACATGCTAATTTACATGAGACTTAGGCTAGTTTTTACTTTTTAGGAACTTCTAAAAAAGTGAATTAAAATTTAACTAAAGATGATGTCATAAATCAATTAAATATAAAAGAGATACTTAATATAAAAAAGTCTAATGATGTCAAGTAAGCATTTTTAAAAACATGACGATGTCATAAGACTTGTATTTTATTTAATAGATAGAAGATTTTGGGATGACGAATTTTTGACTTAGATGTATACGTTTTAATATGGATATTTATGTGATCGTTTTCGACCATTTTTTTTGTTATCTCCAAACTGTTTTACTTAAAGAGGTTTTGAACATGAGATTTCTTGCGAAGAAACGAGACACTTAACTACTAAGTAGTGGTTAAATGTCTAACTTGAAAATATGATCAAACCTAAAACACTACACCCTTCAGATATGAAATTACATAAGTTGTTCCTACTTTTGAAGAAGGGATTATTACTTGTGGATGTAACTAACTATGGTCAAATATCTATGTTATGCAAAGATCTCGTAAAATGTCTATGTCATGTAATTAACTACTAATTTTGTCCACTTAATGTAAGTTACCTGGTAACCAACCGCTTATGTGTAACATGTTGGTGCCATGTTAGATGCCAAGTTGGATTCCAGATGCCACGTATGTTACATACAATAGACAGTAATTCATAGTTCATTACATTTTATAGACTTCCGATGGATTCCAATCTCCGGTCATCTTCTCCAGCAAATTTCCGACCAACTTCCGACAACTCCATTTTTTCCGACGATCCACAAAGAAACCAGTTTAGAATTAATACATCATTCCCCTTACAATCACACTGATTCCAATTACAATCATAAAGAAATTCCATTCTGATTCATAATCATGATAATACATACAATCAAAATAGATTTTATTTATAAAAAAATAACCAAGTATTGTTAAACATCAATATAGATCTGGAATAACTCCATTCATAATCATGATTATACATACAACCGTACATTAAACTTTCTAAATTTATCTCGAATAGATGCTAAAATAAGGTGATAATAAAACCCTAAAATAAGGTGATAAGAAAAGATTCCAATTACAATCTATGTTTTATAATCTTATCTTAAAACACAATCAACACATTCAAAATCCAAACTTTAAGATTGAACAAGAACTTTCAATAATCCAAGAATCTGTGACTTACAATTTATCCATGAACAAGAACTTTCAATAATCATGTATCAGCTGAGAACACATTCTAAATGCTTAAAATCTTAGTACCGAAAATTCCATGCACAACAATGCCGATGTCCGACGTGAGACTTTCTTCTTGGCCTTTTGTGCTTATTTATCATTTGTCTTTTTTTTTAGCTGTTAAATAATATATGAGAAGAAAAATTGTCTAAGATATTAAATATTATTACAAGAGGTTTAAAAGTTACCAGTAGCCTTCATTCGTTTGATTGTTTGTATTCAAGGAAAATGGGATTGATGATTCGGCCGGAGTTTTCATGTTGCTCCGGAGATTTTTTCAGATCTATTTTCCATTAAGAGTGTGTGTGAGAGATTTTATTCTTTTTATTTTTTTAATGAGAAAGGGATATGGAGAAACAAGTGGGAGAGGGTAGATATCATTTATCAAACGCCAGCCAATCATATCACGCATAGGCCTATAAATGAACTGAACGAACATGAACGTGACCTTGCTCATGTTGGTTCGTTTGTGTTTATGAACGAATGTTCACGAACATAAACGAACAAACACAAACGAACGAATGGACACACACGAACGCACTAATGAACAAACATAATAAGTATTAGAATTCAAATTCAATATTACAAAATATTCATCACTTAACATTTTTTATCGAACATTCCTAATTATGATTCTAATATTAAACATTCATAAAATTAAAAAAGAGGTTAATATCCAAAAAATCGTTTCAAGAATACATGGTTAAAGCTTCAACTTTGAGCCCAACATCACACAAAATACATTCTTTTACCATCTAGTCGTCCTGAGATAGTTAGGAAATATATATATATACTATTAAGAAAATGAAAGAACTAAATGGACAAAACTAGCACAAAGTGTATTATATTTACATGTAAACGAATGAATGTTCACGAACATAGTATTGAACGTTCATGAACATAAATAAATGAATGGGGGCTATGTTCATGTTCATTCATTTAACTAAACAAACGGATTTTTTTTTGTCCATATTCGTTCATTTAACTAAACAAACAAACACGAACTAACTACCCGTCGAACCGTTTATGAACTGTTCACTGAACGTTCAGTTTGTTTACAACCATAATCACACAATCCAACAAAGCTCAATGTCTTTGTTTAGGAATGAAGTATTTGAACAATGACAAACCAATTTGATCACTTTAAACTTGTGCAAGTAACATATATCTTAAATTATTATATATAGTATCTCTCTCTCTCTCACACACACACGCACATATATATAATATACTTGATGAATAGTAACCTTGATGAATACTAACCTGTGGGCCCCTCGATTTTTATTATTATTTTTTGTTCTTGAACCTTTTGGTTTTGAATTTGAACCCTTTGGTTTTGAACCCTGATTTTGAACTCTTTGGTTTTAACCCATTTTTGTTTTTTCCCATTTTTACCCCATTTTTTTTATACATTTTTTCCCCGGTTTTTTGTTTTGGTTTCACTTTTGAGTTTCTTTGTTAACATTTGGTTTATTTGTGATACTTGGGATTTAACATAACTATAATGATTTGGTTGTCATCTTTCCCTTAAAAAGGGAGAAAAATAC
>JAOXNX010000001.1:27571576-27582518 GCA_028566075.1 Solidago caesia
ACGTAACATGTTAGTAGTAACATAATTCAGGATCCTTTAAGGTCAAGATCTTTAAGTAGAATTTGACCCCGAACAATATATACGTTGAAAATATAATTTAGCATGCCTAAAGGTTCAATTGATGATACATGCATTTCACTCATTCTCTATCCCTTAATTTTCACTTTTGATCTGCCATATATCATAACATACTTTTAAACATGTTTATAGGCCTTCCAAATTAATCATATACATCAATTTTCTAAAATAAAAAAAAAAGTAATCATATATGTCTATATATGTTTCAATTATATAATAGTAATTTTATATATTTATTAAGCATGAAGCTTACCCAATTATTGTTTAATCATTTTGTAGGTAAGGGGTGATGATAAAATAAATGTTTAAGATGTTTATACACATCTTAAGAATAGGACTTCTACCATTTATATGTTTTGATCAGAGGTACAAGAATTTGTTAGATGTTTGATTTAATACCGAGTTCCACCCATTTTTATAATAAATATGTGAGTATACATTTTTTATAAAGTTGTATTTTGGAAGTAAACGAGCTATAAACTTATGTGTTTATTAAAAGAAAAGTATGACGCAGATGACATCAGAATGTTTATATATATAAAAAGAATGGTTGGGTGTAACAATTAGTCACATATATCATTTTTCTTTGAAAAACAATAATGATATATAAGCCTAAAATATAGGCCTAAAAATATGCCTAAAGGTTCAATGAATGACATATGGATTGCGCTCATTATCTCTCTGAATCTTTACCGTTGATTTGTCATGTGTCAACACCATTAATTTTTTAGGCATGTTTGTAAGCATACCAAATTAGTCATATATAACATTTTTCTTTTAGAAAGAGTAATGATATATATGCCTAAAATATAGGTCTAAAAACACGCCTAAATGTTTGATGGATGACACATGGATTCCACCCTTTCCACTCTTAATCTTCGCATTTTATCTGTCATGTGTCACCAACATAATTTTAGACATGTTTGTAGACTTACCAAATTAGTCATATATATCATATTTCCTTGAGAAAGAATAACATTATATATGCCCAAAATATCAGCCTAAAATACATCCAAAAGTTCTATGGATAACGCATAAATTCCACTCATTTAAAAAAAAAGGGCTTTAGTCCTTTAGTTTTAACCAGTTTAATCAACATTCCCTTGGTTTTTAACCAATTTAACTATATAATGTTTCGTAACAATTTTTTACCACAAAGTTAATGAAAACCCTTTATTTTTCAAACAATTGAATATAGCCATTTTTTGTTTCAATAACAATCAAAACAAACTTTTCATTCATTTCCCTAATTAAAAGAACAACAGTTTGTTATTTTTTTTTATTTTGTTACATTCGAGCAACACAAAATTTTTTTAACTTTTAAATTTCATTTAGTTTGGGTGTATGACTAAAATGAATAACAACACTTTCTCTATGAAGTAAATATATACCTAAAAAAGAAAAAAATGCAAAAGATCAATCAATTAAATGAAAGAAGAAATATATATATACATGATATATATACTTCTTTAGTAACATACCCCCTAGATGTTGAGTTGATGATTAAAGTCTTTGTTCCGGATAACAAATTAGTCGGAAGGTAGTGGGATAGGAATATATGAAAACACAATTTGATTGATGTTAGTTGTAGAATTAAGGTTAGAAAATGACTCTTCTTCTTCCAATTAAATGACTAGTGTGATTTTATCGGGCAACAATATTCTTGATATAATTAATCAACACATATATGAGAGCTACCATTCATGTTCACCTCTCTTTATCACTCTTACCAATTCAACAAATAAACAACCATATTCCCATCAACTTATTCTTATATCAACATGGTAAAATATTGCACTTTATTGAATCAAGGTTGTTAGGTCATTTCTGGTCTACCCATGTCACTTTAACTCATGTCACCCCTTTAAAAAAAATATATATACATATATATTTTTAATTTGGTTGCTAAAACTTCTAATCGACACCCAAAAAGGAATCCGACTCGTCACTTTTTCCTTATCTTTTAAACTAGGATTGCAGACAGGATCATACTCCAGCTGAGTCCGGGCCAATCCACCACATATTATTCTTTAACATCAATATTATTTGGCACAGATCGAATAACATACATACATGGTTTTACATAAAAAGTTTGGAAATTAATAAGTTAATTAAGGCTAAAACACCTGGTTCTATTGAAAAGTTGTTTATGACCATGCACGTCTTAAAGGGTGTGATGAGTCTTTAGGGGGCTAAAACCAAACCTTTGAAATAGAGCCATTCATCTTAATCAAAGAAAACTACGTATAGATATATTTATATCAATATTATCTTTGTTTTGTTCTTTTCTTGTAAAATTATTTTAGAATGACAGATGACAAACCTTGACTCTTTGGTTATTTGGATCATGTTGACCATTTTTTCAGAACCAACCCATGTTCGATTGTCTTTGAGTACCACGTTGTAGAGTGGGAACAGATCAAACATTTCACCGTTTTCTAGTAAATTTATGTCTTTTGTGCAAAACTTCAAATATATTTTAGAGTGGTATAATCATTTGCAAACCAAACTTTAAATGAGAACCAAGGGACAAATCTCAGCCACACATTTCTCCTCATTTTTCTCTCTCCTCCATAAATCATTAGTTTCATCTAATTCATTCAAAATCTTTTATCTCAAAAACCGTACATCGATAAATTATAAAAATTATATGGGTGTTCTTAAAATTCCGTTCTCTTTCATTAGAGAGGTCATCTGATATACTTTCGACGACTTTTTAATTTTCATTTTTTTGGGGGCTAAGAGCAACGCTCGTACCGTATCCAACCACCACCATCTCTTGGATCGCCGCCCATCAAATCCATAGAATTTTATTTTATTTTTGAAAAATTTTATTTTTAATTTTTTTTTAGAATGAGTTTTTATTAAAAAAAATCAAATAATAAAAAAAAAATCAAAAAATCAAAAATCAAAAAATAAAAATACATACCAAGATGAAGAGAGAATGAGGGGAAATGTGTGGCTGAGATTTGTCCCTTAGTTTCCATCATTTTTTTTAGGATTCACATGAATACAACCCTATAACTAAAATCAAATATTTGTTTTTTAATTAAAGTATATTATTTGTAGTAAAAAAATTTATGAGAAAGGCAGAGAGTAATGAAAGACTAGAAATCAAGAATAAAGTGTGGACCAACAAAAGTCACAAGCCCCAATATGGCCGGCAGGCCGGGTTTAAAAAACTTACAATATAACCGAATTAATATCATAAAAACCTTTGTTATATTTTTGTCTCAAATTACGATAAAGTTTATATCGAAATGTAGATAAAAATAAATTATATACAACGATATATTTTAAATTTTCTAAAAAATTATTTATATATCATTATATATAATTAAGCAAGGATAATTTTGCTCATATGTGACTATTGTATTTAAGTGTCAACTAAGCTTTATGCTTATTTGTCATTTTTTTCTCCTTTTAGTATTTTGTGATGCCATGTGAATTACTAAAATTCATTATTTAAGGGATATTTGGTCAAATCTATTATTTAGGGATTATATAATAAACAAAAGATTCAAATTTTAAAACTATTAAAATGTTTCAAATTTTAAAAAGTTATTAATCTAAATTTTTTTTTATGTGCTAATCATCATTTTCAACTAATATTACTTACAAACACTATAGTTATAATTAATTTAATGTGTATATTATCCTAGCCATGCATCGCACGGGGTATAATCTAATAATAAATAAATTATGAAGCTAAAATGTAAATTTCAAATAACTAATTTTTATATTAAAATATTAATAACAATAAATGATGTAATGGTCAGCCAAAATGGACGGCATTGGGGGCAAATGGGGCGATATATGTCCCCCTTTTGAGTCGGGTCGAAATAGGAAAGTAAGGTCGGAATAGAATAGGCGAATAATAAAAGATGATGTTAAATTTAATGAAGCATTATATATACTACTATATAAATGAAATGACTTGTGTTTTAAAATTAAAAATTTTAAAAAAATTTTAATTATGAAAATCATGTATGTCATTTATTTTTTCTTTTCCAACACAATATATTATATAGTTATGTAGAATTGTAAATGATCTACACATTTTACTTTTGATTTTATAATACAATATATTATACAATATTAGATAATTCAAAACCGACCACCGGATACAAAAACTTAAATGTTTCAATTATCAACCACCGTGCATTGCGCGGGTAATAATTCTAGTTTTATAAACCGAGATGATGTGACATTCATTTAGATGCTATAACATTAATAGTAGATTTTTAATGATTTTATATTTAATAGCTTAATTAAGAATATTTCCATCATTATGCATGTCTTTTTATAATAACATAAACATTATTTATTTGTATTTATTTATAAAATAAAAGTTTCAAATACTAGAATAAAGAGCTATATCTAACATTTAATATATATTTTTAGTAAATATTAATTTCAATCGTTGTTATGAAGAAGATATTGCTACTAATTTGTTAGACTAATGGGAGTGGGGAAAGCCCCCCATAGGGGCATCTTGCGCCATGTGGCGGATGAGATGGCAAGGGGGCTTTCCCAACTTCTTGTGGGAGTGGGGGAATGCCCTAGAAAGCCCCACTTTTTGTTTTTTTGTGTTTTTTTATATATATATATATATATATATTTTTTTTTTGTTTATTTATATTTTTTTTTTATTTGACTTTATATATATGAGATTTATCATTTATGTGTATGTTAGTTTTTTTATAAAGAATGTGTATGTGTTTGTGGGTATATATGAAATAGTGTTGTGTGTTTTTGGTAAATAATACATATATATTCTATATATACTAAAAACTAACACCTTTCTTACAATAAGTTTAGCATAATGTACAATAGTATCAACTTTTTCATATGTACTACTTTTATTGCATCTGATACAATATTAACATTCCATGAAGTCTCCAGAAAATGATGTCCCTCTTTAGTATTTGGTTGCACATGTTTCTATTTGTAATAAAAAAAAAATAAACATCAATATTCTATCATCTTTATCCCCTCCACCAAACACACCTTCTCAGGGTGTGTTTTCTTCTATATAACTCTTTCAGTAAACATCAATCGCAGGGTGTCTTTCAGTAAACACCAAACACACCTTCCACTAAACATCAATACAATTGTGTTTTTTTTATTATTATCAATTTAACATACCTTCTCATCAATCGCAGGGTGTGTTTTCTTCTATATACCTCTTTCAGTAAGCCTATATACTATCTTTACTCTGTTATATGCTTAATACATATTAATATATATATATATATATATATATATGCATCTTAGTTAACACTAAAATGCAGTGTCGATTGGAAAAAAGAGGCATTTTTTTCAACCGACACTGTATTTTAGTAATATTTAAGCTGCATTTTAGTGCATTTTAACACACTTAGCACATTTCGCACGTTAAAAGACTTCCTACAGGAACCCACATCTACTTCTATATATATACTAATATATAAAGTATTTTGTGCATATATATAATTATATATACATAAGTGTATCAGTATTTGTCTTATTAATTTTTGAATTTTTAAGAACATCAATTTTTATTCCACCATGCCATTTCTATGTTTATGTTATCTCCATCTTTATTTTACATAATCATTTGCATATTTAAATATACACTAACAAATTTATGTAGCAACACATTTTTATATATTCGCATGTTAGACAATCCTAACCCAGTCGTCGGCTACCGTCGCCCAATTCTAATTCAAGTTTACAAAGTTTATTTTTAAATTTGTTCGACGCCGTAGTCTCATTTAATTTTTTTTATTTCGAAACCATTGACCACCGTGCATCCGCGCGGGTATGATTCCAGTGTATGGTTTAACTTCATGATTGAATTAAAAACGGGTCTATGCTTGTTTCTCAGGTGTTTATTGTAGTTTCGGTGGTCATAAGTGTGATTTTGAAGCTGCGTTGGGTAGTACTTCGCGTGGTTTTATCCTAAGTCCCCAAGATATGAAAAGAAGATTACTTATGTTTGTTGGAAGGTATGTAATTATATGCTTAATTGTTTGAGATACATGTATATATATAAACACAAGTAATATATATATATATACACAATGTATATGCTTAAATTATTGTTTGAGATATATGTATATATATATATATATATATATATAGATATATCGTATAAGACATTATCTGATAATAATTAAAAACACATTTTTTCTATATAAGAAAGAGTTTCTATCCTCATGGACTTATCGTAATATATATATACAATATATTTAATAAATAAATTACCATGGAATCTTTATTCTAATCGTATATTTTTGACTTTTTTTACTAAAATAAAGATTAACTTAAAACGGGTATATTTCTTTTAACAAATTCGATTTTTTTTAATATTAGTGTTAAAATAACTTAGAGATGAAATTGGTGGGACTAAAGTGACATGAAATATTCATGTTTAGTACTACTTGTAGTTTCAAAATTTCCCCTATCCTATTTTCGTTGTATAGATAGATATATTTAGTTTTAGATTCACGTTTTGACATAACTACATAAGGATTCTTTTTAATTGGCAAGTTGATTTGCATTTAAGAAAAACTAATGTCCTCTTTGTGAAACGGAGTTTATGATGGAAACCAATCTATTTTTATAATATAATATTATAATAGAATAAAGAAAAGAAGAGTTGGGACTTGGGAGAGAAATAGAAGTAATTCTATTAATGAGAATACTGTTAGGGTTACAATATGCATTATATTTATAGGCAAAAGATTTAGAGAAACATTGTAATATGGAATTGAATATTCATTCTATATTTTGTATATAATACTTTTTTATTTGATATTATAATAATCGTATATGTTGATAGATTTTATTAGTTTATAGGTTAATAAGATATACTTCTAAAATTAGATATATCATATATTATATTATTAATTAAATATTAGTTACTCTCTCCGTCCCAAAATTATTGGATATACACTGTGCCACCAATAATTTTTGATATATTTTCCACTTAAAATGATTTTGGATTGGTGGAATTTGGAAGTGGACAATTATTTCGGGACATCCTAAAATGGAAAGGTCGGCTATAAATTGGGGACCAAGGGAGAATTAAATTTGATAGAGCTAAATTGGTGGGTCCAAATTGACACGTGGCATTAAAAAAAGTTCTATATGGCTTGTGGCTACACGTTGCCTCTGAATTTCTCCATTTTCTCGGTCATATTGTAGTCATATTCAGATTTAGATATTCAAATTTAGATATTCAGATTCATACATATACATACATACATATCACATATATATGTGTGTGTGTGTGTGCGCGCGCGTGCACGCTAATCGAATAATTGTGTTTCTTTGCTGGTAGTCCTATAAATTTGCATGATAGACTAGTGAAGCCATCTGGAAGGATCCTCAAAAGGAGGCGTGTTGCTTTGGATATTGTCAACTTCTTTGTAATGGACACAGAAACATCTCCTGTGGACTATGGTTTATTATGTGGTGAATACCATTATGCTAGGAGAGAGCTTGCTGAATTTGTTGCTACCGCCAATGACAATGGCAACAGCCTCATAGTAGATGTAGATGAATCTTCTGTTAATGCCATGCTATCCAGGTTTATATTAAGTAAGAATCTTCGTTACCTCAAGAAGAAAGAAAAGAAAAAAGCGAAAGAGAATGTTAATGTTAAACAAGAGTTGGATCTGCCTCACAATGAGCGGAATAACGCTACTGCAAAATATGGTGAACATTCTCCTTTTATGACAGCTTTGGAGCCCCGAGAGAATGAAAAGGTGATGTTGGAAGCTGCCTGATGCATGCGTGTTGCCTAATTACCGTTTTTCTGCTGCTGAATTGTTTTATGTTAGGCTGCAAAACAGACCGTAATATGAATTAATCTGTTGTCATTCTAGTATCCCCCTTATCTTGTCTCTCCATGAATTTGTTAACTTGCCACAGGTGTATGATTGTATGAATGACTTATTATGCATTACATGTCCTCACATTCTGATCTTTTAGTTCCAGCAATGGTAGTCAAGTATTCATTTTCATTAGAGGTGGCAAAATGTATGGGTCGGGTTGGGTTGGGTGATGGGTCAAAACGGGTCCGGTTAAAAAGGGTTCGGGTCAATACGGGTCATTTTGAAAATAGTATCAATTGGGTTCGGGTCAAAACGGGTCATTATAAAAATGAGTTTAGTTATACAATTTTTTTATAATGTTATATAAATTTATAGTTTTATTTTTAATATATATGTATGTGTTTTATGATTGTTGTAATATACTGATATGATTTGTGATGGAGATGTATATTAATCATAAATTATAAATGTGCGAATACCAATTTTAGAGTTAGTTTATTTAATGTATTAGAAACTTTGGAATTTTTTTTCCTGTTATGCTCAAAATTCATTCTTATATAAACAAAGTAATCGAAAATACATATAATCGATTCGTACGAGTATCGAAACTAATTATATATATAATTAAGAACGGTGCCCATGAACAGTAACGGGCTATTTTGCCCTTTGATGGGCTGTTTACCTCATTATTGGGCCACTGAAAGCCTTTTTCGTTTTTCGTTTGTTTTACATTTTGGCCCGTTGTCATTTTTCATTTGTTTAGATTTTTGGGCGGTTACTAGGGCTGCTGAAATTTTTCCGTACACATAATATACAATGTAGAACAATATTATTGTGAATTTAGCATCACCATTTTAAACGCCCATGACCATAATATAATAGAATTATATTATAATATATATAAATTGAGGAGCTTTTCGAACCTTTACAAACTTATTTTTTATTTGCATTTATTTTAAAGCCAAAGTTTGTTTTTAACGTAATTTGTGTTTATATAATTTTTTAAAGTTAAAGAATGCATAAATATTTGATAAGTTTATTTATGTGCTTCTAAAAGGTGTATGCATTTAATCTTGAGGTTGAGGCTAAAATCTAAAAGCTCACTACCATAAATTCACACATGATACATTTATCTGGATTTAATGTTAATATTATAGATTTTTTTCTTTTGGGAGTGGTGGGTGTGTAAAGAAGGGTCGTTATATCTAGTAAACTTTTAAAATATAATTATGTACATATATGAACAAGACTTTTGTAAGAAAATACTTCCTAAGAATACAAACTATGGACCAAACTAAGTCGTAAAACCCATTACCAGACAAGAAACTTCTCATAATCTAAGCAATGTGTGTATCAATATTTCATAGTGTCATAATACGTCCAGAGTAACTGTCTAAAAGAACTCAAGGAACAACTTCATATATTACTTTGACAAGTTGATCGGGTATTTGACAACATTTTAGAATTATGCCGGCCAGTCTTTTCGAATAACAATAAATAAATTTATTTATATAAAGATGTACCTTATTTTTGTGGATTAGTAATCTACCAAAAACAACTGAGGTTTGTTAATTAGTAATTACCTTGACTTTGGTTGTAATATTAATTACCAGTTATGATGTGCCCTTGATGTTTTCACATAAATAAAGAAAGAAGATGTTGGTGCTCACTCTTCAATTCCTTCCGATCAAGATCCACATATCCCTATTTTTTTCATTTTCTCTCTCACGAAGATCACCAGACCCACATCACTTTAAATACCCTTAAATTCAGGCATGTAATTATTAATGTTGTTGTTCCATCATTTCTGTTAAATTTTTATTGTTTACACTTAATTTTTTTCATGGTGTTTAAATATTTAAGTTAGGGCTTTCTTTGTGAGGATGATGATGATTTTATCTTCTCTTTGCATCTCTCTTGGTTTCTCTTATTTTGATTTCTTGCCAACTTATTTGTTGGGGGGTAAGTTTCATTTTATGATTATTCTTTTTTATCTTTTTTACTTGGTTTATTTAGGAATATTAGTTTCCTGATTTTTTTTCATCATAACTATTATTATTACAAATGATACTTAACATTCGTGATTAATTGTTAAAAGCCTAAAATATTATTTATTATTATTATAAAGATAAAAGAAGATCTTTATTTGTTAAAAGCCTAAAATATTATTATTATAAAGATAGAAGAAGATCTTTATTTGTTAAAAGTGTTCATTAGAGGACATTTGAATTTGGGGTTTCTAGATTGTAACACCCCAACAAGGCGGAAACATGGGATGCACAAGATAGCACAGGAATGACATGGAAATTACATAGAGCAATGCTACATGCAAATAAGATTTCTCATTGAAATCGAATAAGTGTTCACAACATCACCAAAAATACACCATCATCAAGAAATTACAATACAATCCACAAAAGTTATAAATGCATCATCTAGGTGCTCACGGTCATGCCATGGTCAAACAAGGAAGCGCTACATAATACGCATTTTCCTGAACCTAGCTAACAAAAGAAAATGCGCAGCTTCCCCGATCACAGTCCAGCTCTAAACTATCACGCCTGATTTCCTCGATTCACCTGATTTCCTGAAAAGTATACTAAACAATGTCAACACTAGGTTGGTGAGTTCGTAGGAGGAAATGCCGAGGATCAAATGCCAAGGCTATCCAAAACACGCAATACATCAATATAATCAACTTACAGTAAGTCCTTAATAGACCTGAGGTTCTCATACATCATTTGCTCATAACGATCACAACACGCATGAATATATATCAAATAACTACATAGAAATAGTTAGATTTCAAGGAAATAACAATAACTCGAATATACACCATGATCTCTAATTGTCATCAAGTACGCGTAGTACCCGTTGTCATCAAGTACATAAGTACCCGTTGTCATCAAGTACATAAGTACCCGTTGTCATCAAGTACCTAAGTACCCGTTGTCATCAAGTACCTAAGTACCCGTTAATCATGCATTAAAATGTACAATTCAACATTTACTATGACCCTCACCGTCCCAATTGTCCATTAG
>JAOXNX010000001.1:27600118-27615710 GCA_028566075.1 Solidago caesia
AAGTTACTTACATACAATGCACACGATCTTAGTTATTTCCTACTATGAACATTCGGTTATAGTTCTTTACATCCCCAGAAACTAATCCCTTTAAATATACAAATAAAACTTAAAATTTAGAAGAAAAAAATATTAAAGATATAAAATCAAATAATAACATAAATAACAACAAACAATTTAAAGATATAAAGCTAAACAAATAAAATCTAAAACATTAAAAAGTGGAAAAATAAATCGTACAAAATTTAAAAAGTCAGTTCAAAAAGTACCAATGGCTAAATTAATAATAATATATTAATTTGTATTAAAAAGAGACAATTACTAAAGTAATAATAATTAACAAAATACCAATGGCGATCTTATCCTTTGTTTTATTAATTAATAACAATAATATATAGTAATATATTATTATTAATTAATAATAATATATTACTATATATTATTGTTACTGTTACCTCTAGTATCTTGTTAGATTGGTCGTTTTTATTAATATATATCATTTCTGTCGTTTAAAAAAAAAAAAACCTTTTCAATGCAAAGAAAATCCGGGAAAATAGTCAAGAAAGAAAGAGTTTTTGCAACTTTTAAGATGAAAAGAAAGAACACTAGAAGAGTGCACAACTTCCTCAATATACTTTCTTTTTATTTTTTATCCACAAAAGATGTATACGTGAGTTTTTTTTATGTGGACTAAATTATATGGTTTAACTTTTGGATAGATGTTAGGATTTGTAATGGGCTTAGTTGAGTATATATATAAATTTTTTATAAATACATAAAAAATCAGACCTCGACCGGTCACCCACTTCACCTTATGTCTAGGCCGGCTCGATGACATGGACTTTTTTTTTTTTTACTTATGTGGTAGTTGGTCACGTGTAAAAAATAAATAAATAAAATACGATCTTAAGTATGAGTATATTGCCTCAGGCTACTTTTTCATGATCCCCAATTGAGTCCATGTCCTTTTAATAGGGTTATTTAGGCATTAAAATCGTGCATTTTTAGGCATTTCAGATAATTCGCTTTGACTTTAATTTCATATATTCCTCAAAAACAAAAAGAAAAAGAAAAGAAATGATTACACATGTGTCTGTCTAAGTTGGAACGACAAATTGAACAGATAAGAAAACATTTCATGTTTCACATAACATCAGTATATAATAGGATTTTTCTAATAACAGTTTTTAAGGCTGTCAATAACATGCAAAATTTTTTTGTAATTTTCATATAAAAAGTCCACCCTCTGAATTTTATGATAAAAATATAACAGTTTTATACACGTTAATGATAACTCATAGAGTTGTCATTAGCAAAACCCTATATAATAAGAGCATCATTATAGTTCTTACATTTATTCACTACGAAAATTCTTAAAATAAAAATTCCAATAATGGTGTCATTACTAACAATGTCCAAGATATTTTTCTTGATAAAATAGGGATTCAGAAAGAAGAAAATAAAGAAAAGAAAAGAGAGAAGTTTTTTTGTTTTTTTAGTTTTTTACCTTGTTTAATTTTTTCAATTTTTTAAAATTATTTTATTGATTTTTTTAAATAAAAACATATTCAAAAAAATAAAAAATAAAAAATTTCCTGGATGGGATGTCATCAACGGTATGGGTTAGGCTTAAAAGTTCTAGGGTTAGCCTAACGGCTAACCTTATAACTTTAAACCCTAAACCCTATAAATTGTTAATCCAGGAGGAAAATTATATTCAAAACCTCTGACGGGCATTCGGCCCTGTTTCACCTCTCTAATCCGAGGGGGATGTCATCAAACCGTACAGGTAGAGGCATAGAAGTTCCAAGGTTAGCCTAGAACTTTAAACTCCAAATCTTACAGATTGCTAATCCGAGGGGAAAATTATATTCTAAAACCCTGACAGGTCTTTGACACTACTTTACCCCTCTAATCCGAAGGGGATGTCATCAAACGGTACGAATCCAATGGGGAATTTTTTTTTATCATCATTTATTTTTGGAATGAATTTTTATTTGGAAAGAGTTTTTATTATATAAAAAAAAACATCTTTTTTCCCTTTTTTCTTTAATTCCCTTCTTATTTGATCTATACCCTTGATATATGATACTCATTACTAACAATGTTTAAGATATTTTTATTGATATATGATACTAAGATAAGAGCAAATTAATAAGTGATCTTCCTCTCTAAGAAATTAACCTCTCTTCTACTATAAATATTAGGCTTTAGAGTGTTTTCTTAGCATCTTTGCCTCTGTGGTTTAAATAATATCAATAAAACTCGATCCTCCTTTAAAGATTTTAGTTTAACTTGGTTCTTTTTATTCGTTCGTGTGTTTCGGTCATGCAATTATATAATCTGGGCATCAAATTTGCAAGATCAATGTTGGTTCACAAGAATTAGATGTATTTTAGGATATCTCTGTAGTAATATCTCCGAACTACTTCCTTGGTCATCTTTAAAATGTTTACTTAAGAAAGTTTGAATTTGATACCTTTTGCGAGGATACCTGAATGACTGACTATTAGGCTATCTTGATAGTTTAATTACTTATAAAGACCATAAATGAAAAACCAGCAATCAATATTAGTTCAAATTATTTATTTTTAAATAATTATATACTAAAAGAGTTTCGTGTTTATAACAAGATATCATGATTAACAGAATGCATTATTATTTATCTATACTACTTTATAAATGAGATACAAGGTTTAAAATTTAAATTTTTTAACATTTCTTTATTTATCTTATTTGTCTTTATGTATTTAATCTACTTATCTATATCTATACTACTTTATAAATGAGATACAAGGTGTCTTAATTATTTAAATGTTTTAAAAATAAAAATAAAATGTTTTACCAATAAATAACAAACACAATATATATACATGTTTTTTAGACAATTCAAAGTCGAAGTCAGGTGTCGGCAAACCCGTCTGCCGTCACCTCTTGTAGGATGTCCCAACTTAAATTTACAAATATTTTAAAATTTAAGAAGTAATCTACCGCCGCACATCGTGCGGGTACGATTTCTAGTTATGTATAGTGTATGGCGTCGTACTCGTGTGCTTTACTTGTGGGTTTCGGGAGGTGAGATGGATATACAATATAATAAAGATTTGGACGATTCTTGTATAATAAAAAGTTTTCGAATCCATGTATAGCTTATGATATATATATTGTTTGCCATTTTCTCTTATATAATATACTTATTCTAGTCGTGACTTAATAAGACATGTTATATGCATATATACATGTTGTTGAGGATCCTAAAGACAAGAAACAATCATACAAAATGATATAATGAGAAATAAAAAGAGCTTGATATAGAATAAAGAAAATGCTTAGAAGATAATAAGAGAGGGCCACCATTTTATTATAGTATATATATTGAGGTAAAAGTGAATTGACCATGTGCCAATGGTCCTTGAATCATTACCACTATTTCAAAAGAATAATCTAAGTTACATACAAACATTCCATCAATATCACAAGCACTATATTGAGATCCTTCAAAATATAACACATTAATAAAAACACACAATTTTACTAGCTAGAATTTCTGAATTATTACTTAATCACCACAAACCAACATCAATTTCGTTATTTATAATGACAAAATAAAAATAAAAATAATAGTATAGTAATAATTATAAGTGTAAATAATGATATATCATGATCAAACTTAACTCATGATTAGATTGTTCGACTGGATTTGTGTCTTCTGTTTCAATAGTATCATGAGTTGAGCCTTTTGACACTCTAATTTAGTACCCAGGTTCCTACTTCTCGACCCGATTGCTTTAACAACTCGCGGAAACTCGACAAACCCACGGATTCCACGCTTAATGTGTGGGTTTTCAGGCTCTAATGACACCTTTCTACCTTGTAA
Source organism: Solidago caesia (assembly GCA_028566075.1). Taxonomy (NCBI): domain Eukaryota; kingdom Viridiplantae; phylum Streptophyta; class Magnoliopsida; order Asterales; family Asteraceae; genus Solidago; species Solidago caesia. The sequence continues at coordinate 27,603,996 of JAOXNX010000001.1, forward strand.
CTTAAGTGAATTTCCAGATATGATATTGTGATCATTTTCGGACTCTTCTTGATAATTATTCTTGTGAGTTATTTTCGTAATTTCCAATTCCGAAATCTTTTCTTCCAGCAAATGTTTTGCATCACTAAGCTTCATTTGAACTCTTTCTTCTCTTAAAACTTCAGCCACACGTAACATCTTTCTTTCTTCTTCCATGTCCATCTTCAGCCTATTGATTTCCGACTTACTAGACGTTAACTGAACCGCAAGCTCTTCACAAACTTTCTCTAATGCTTCTCTTTCTTTCCTCTCTCCCAACACTTCTTTTGTCAACTTCTTGGTTAAAGACTCGGCCTTCTTGCGTGCTTTACGTTCATATTCAAGTTGTGCTTTAAGCTCCGTTATCTGGCTTTGAGCAGTTTCGAGGTCCGAATCCATAAATGGCTTGATAAAAGTAAGATCAAAGAAGGATGCTGCAATCTTTCGAGTAGAAACAGGCAAATGGAGTAGATGAAGTTGCTTGTTTTCTTCTTGTTCGTGTTCGTGGCCTTGCCTTTTGTTTTCTTGGTTATGCTGATTATAGTTTTGAGGACAACTATAGTATGGATTTTCGTATAGTTTCCAGGTTGGGGATGGGGTAAGGTTTAGGGTAGGTGTAAGGTTGGAGAAAGAATGATAATCTTTTTCATGGAATGTGGTGGTTTTTGTATTGATCATCATCATCGTTATAATCATCTTCTATTGCATCAACTTCTTTTCTTATGGAAGATTTAATACCCTTTTTCAAAAATAAATATAAAATATATATTGTAGCTTTTGTGTTGGCTAGCAAAGCTTTTTTAAAGGAAGGGGACCTAGGTGATATGGATTAATGGATGGAGATTGTAAAAAGGAAGAGGAGACATCACATGCCCTTCTTTATTCAATTGACATGCTCACTCATCATCACTCTTGGTAGCAAAGTCATGAAAAATTATGATCCTCATATGTTAATAAACTCAAATTAAACATTTTTATTAACTAGTACGAGTACATTTCTAGTGAGGCGATTGCGTTCATCGGTCTTTTCCTGGTTTGTCGCTCTGCATCTCAAGTAGTCGACACGAAAGAAATTTGTATATAGTTGCAAGAAAATTGAAGATCCTTAGTCGGATTGATGACTTGTTTTCATAAGGCGACAAGTTTTAAGAGCCAAATGATCGAGGTTGTACGTGATGAATTTTACATGTATATATTATACAATTATAGTAAGCCAGTTATAGGTGTTTTAAGTTTTTTATGGTAAGAAAGCTAATTAAGGCATATAATTTGTAGGCCATGCCACATATCCCACCACATTTTGAAACCACATGGATTGTTCTATATATCTAGTGCATTTTGTCTCTATCATCTCTTACTTCTTGGTATGTCCATCATGCGCGCCACATCAGTCTCAAATTGTATATGTATACAAAAAGGAATATTTATGATAAAAACATAGCATTGATGAACTCTATTGTAAGTTTGTACGTAACTAGAATTCTCCGATGAATTAATTTCCCAACAAAGTTAAAATCCCTAAAGTACTTTGTTAATTTCTTTTAAAACAAAGATATTTTAATTGCTACACTTCCGAAGACGAGAGTAATTAACCATTTTCCTCAATGTAGGACTAAAAGAAGACGTCACATCAATTTTACACTTGAATTATTGAATCTTTGTCATTCTAATTAAGTGGACCGAGGCGAGTTCTAGTAACATAGGTCGACGTTCTATGAGCCATAACCTCCACATTTTGAATTCCGGGGACCATGGGGAATGCGGATACCTATAAAATCCACTTAAGTTCGGCCCCTACCAAGTTTTAGTGTACAACCTACATAAAATGCTATAAAGAACACACGTACAGCAAGACGAAGAACCGGACAAGCTCTACGTACGAGATACAATAGACATGTAAAGTTACAACTAACAATCTACATAACTAAATAATGTTATTAACACAAAGCAAGAATATCAACAAAACAATTAAGCTCCACAAGATACTATAGAGATGGACAGTGAGATGTGCTACTTTTAACCTATTTAATTATTTGTGGGTCAATGTGGGTTATGTTTATCACATCAAATAAAGAAACATACCTAAGAAAATGAACGGATCAAGTGAGTTAAAATAAAATAAAGTTCATCTTTAATACATATAACCTATTGAATCACCTTTGAAAAGATTTAGATTACTATTATAATAACGTATTTTTGGGTTCATTTTACCACCACATTGGAAAAATCTAATTAGCTACCATTTAGTTGGCACTAAACCATGAATTTATTATAACTATAATCAACCTATCAACAATTTAAATAATATTAATAATAAAATAGGACGAAAAATATATATATCTGTGGTACCCTAGCAAACCAGGCCCATTTCCGAGTTCCGACAAGTAATCAAAATCCCCGTGATTTTAATGCATTGGTGAATGCTTTGAAAATTGATTATAGAGCCATGGAAATTCCCGTGGGAAACAAAACCCAAACCCAGTGAGAAAACCCAAAACCCGATGTAATTGGGCCGGGTATAGACCCGGTTATTCAGGTTTGGAAGCGGGTAGGAATTACTGATAAAGAACTTTGCGGTTTCATGTCTGGGTTGTCAAACCCGTCCAATTACCTGATAATAGACAATGAACCCAATTACCCGTTCCTCAACCGCATTTGTAATATAAAATACATATACGTATAAATATGTATATTACATATAATATACATATATAATATAGTGTGTGTGTATTATGTTATCATTTAAAATAAGCGGGGATACTCAGTCCTTGCAAGGAAACCTATGAACCCAACGGGTTTTGGTAAACGGAGACCCACCGGGTTTGATAACTTCTTGTTAACCAATTTTATAATTAGTCCAGGTCCGGAATTACCTATACTCGACCCATTGCCATCCCTACATGGAATGTAGGGGTCAAAATAATTTTATAAAGTAAGATCAAGAGTTCAAGATGATACTAAACGAGACAAAATCCTCATAATAATCATTTTAAAACCATAATATTATGACCCAAGTCCATTCATTCTCTATCTTTATCTCAATTTCATTAATATATAAGATTAAATAGTTTATCAGGGTTGAAGGTCATCTACTTCATAAAGAATAAATTAAAAAACTGACATGCTGCAGCTAGTGTTAAATAGACAGGACTAGCCAGAGTCCTAGTGGTTGATCCAAGTCCAGGAACACTTCTGTCCACGTGAGTAGAAATGGAATCAAAATGCCAGCCATAGTCAAATACATGAAAATGACCTTGAGTTATCATCACTCCAGGTATCATTGATGACCATAATGTTCTAACCTACCAAAATAAGTCACAACTTCCCTGACAGACAATTTAAATGATATATATTTATGTTATGCATCATGACATCCATAGAAGGAAATGTTTGGAAAACAAAAAATGATTATCAAGTCAAACCAAATCTTTGATCAGATTTTATAGTGGCAAAATAAGCATTAGGATACCTTCCATTTCATTGGACAGCTTCCACTTACATGAGGTTCTCAATATGCTTCTGTTATTAAGTAAAAACAAAAATGGCTTGTGCACATCACCATCATTAATCCCGCAAACATAGAAAGGTAACTAAAATGTAGCATGACATACTACAACATTCAGTAACTTTTAAGTCAAAGATGATTTGCTTCGAACTAACAAAGATTTTGGGAATTCTTCATTCTACAACTTCATCTGGCTTAATTGCCTCGACTTCTTTTAGATTTTCTAATGAAGAGATGCGTCCATCCAGAGATTTATAAAGATCGTTCATCTGGACAACCAATGGATGATAAATTATCAAAACTTTAGAACCAGTCACTAATTATATAGCAAAATAAATGCCTATGAATCAATAGGGCCAACACATTGAAAGCCATCAATGTTTGGATGGTCTGGATTCAGAATTTGTGTGCATAAAAATGTTGACTAGCACATAAAATATTTTGTAAGGACCACAAAATAAGATTTTCAATGACTTGTGCTTTCATGGTAAATGCCCAACATTTAACACTATGCATAGAGGATCCCATTAACAATATACACGCATTCAAACATATAACGTTTTTCAGTGTCTTAGTTATCTATTTTATTACATAGGAGAAGAGTCTTAGCATTTTAGTCCAGTGAGACTGCATCTTCATGGGCATAGACCACAAGGTTATCACGGTGATTAGATTTATTTGTTCACTATGTCAAAAATACTATGAGCAGTTCAACATTAGTATCAGAACTGATCATAATGGCTAAATCTTAATCTAAGCTTAGCTAAAGCCAGTAACTTATTCCTAAAACAAAAAACTAATAAGTATCATAGTTCAACATAACCCTGAATTGGAAAGTGATCATCATCAATATATATGTTATGTGCAAGGTATACAATCTCAATGACAATGTCAACAATCATCTCACACATTATTAGTCTTGACATGATCTTACATAATCATCCCTAAGTTCCTTAAATTCATACATACTTGCTATTGCTTTAGTCAATCTATATGGATGTGTTTTCAAAACAACCACCAAAAAGGAAGTGCCAACAAAATAAATCTCATAATCGAAGGCAGGTGCACCACAGGGTTAAAATACCATGGTTTTTCCGATATGTCATTTACAATTCAAAACTAGAAGTGTTTAGTTTAAGCCTCATTAAGTTTATGTGAGTATCCCTGGACCCTGAATGTCCATTTTGTTATAAAAAAATTCGCCTAGGAACATTTTTAGTTTAAAAAAATGGCAAATGTGAACAATACATATATCGATACATGCATAAGCACATTCACTCATACAAATATATAAACTTCCATTGACAAAATGGTATTGCTACTTATGACAACAGTACACACCTCTAAACCATCAAAAATGTGAAGAAGGTATCCATGACTAAAGAATATAAAGTTATTAGGCAATTTTGTATTATTAGTTCACATATATACACGCACTATATTTTAGGGGTAACATGTAAAAATCAACCCTGGATTATATACTTATGTTTTATTCACTTGACTTTGATACTCGAACCTTTTGGTCCGCAAGATCCAAATTTCTATGCATTCAGGTCCTTCAAGATGGAATGCTTTAACATGGTCTGTGAAATATGCCATGCGTATATCACATAAAAAGAAAATAATGACAAAATTTTCAATTATCCAAATAAGAAAAAGATCAAAATCTAGAAAACAAAGTATAAGTATGGACAAGATCTGAAAAAACTAAATCCTTTGCTTCCCAACCCTTTATCATAGCCATTTCCCAGTCCCCCTAGAACTCTAGAAGTCTCGCAATCCCCTTAGCTTCCATCACCCAATTATCTACCACCATCCTTAGTCAACTATTTTCTCCAAAAAGATATTAAATAAGATGTAGTCGCAAGTCCCAACAACAAGAAACAACAGATCATGTTTTCCTTATTCGTCATCTTTATAATTATCTTCTAGATCAATTTTCAATATCAAATTCTTTTAAAAACATCTAACTAGTATTGTTTGCAACATAATGAAATCAATCTTAATTATGCTTCTGTTCTTGTGAGTTTTTCTAAGATATATTACTGAACGCAAAACTGAAATGAAGAATTGACTGATCTGCACTTGAAATTCCATTTGTAAGTTTTTTGGATGGTGGCAAACAATGCAGGGTTCAAGAAAAATGAGATTTGGGTTTTGTTTGTTCATCAACACTTTGCACTCGCTTAAATGTCATGCAAACGTGCACATGCCAGTTATCAGCACCAATTCAAAACCTACAAGGTTCCATCATGAAAAGCCAAATTTGTTGGTTAAGTTGGATTCCCGAGGTCCAATGTGCACACGTGAAACTGAATGACCAAACTGATGTGTTTATACATATGCCAGGGAACTTTTTTTTGTTAGTTACTACTATTTTTGTTAGGAACAACTGCACAGCGGAAGTAATAACAAGTTAAATAAAGAACACGAGAATTAACGTAGTATCTCACACAATGTGTGTGAACTATCCACGTTAATTCTCGTATTCTTTATTTATCTTGTTATTACTTCTGCTGTGCAATTGTTCCTAACAAATGGTTCAGAGCTTAATAAAATAACCTAGTTGCAGCCAGTGGACTAGGCCCCCCACTGGGGCCGAACCACGTTAAATCTCGTGTGTCGTTTATTTATGGGATAATGGCACCGGAATGTAATCAACTATGACACAATGTCTATGTTGGTGCGTGACCTTTGAGGTTGTTCAGACGATGTAAGAAACTTTCTATTTTGTTCAAACAATGTAACGGGTGACCGGTTGTAACATTAACCGGTTACCACCCTCATCTACCCTTGTTGACCTAGTGTTGACTGCCTATATGGCATGCCTACTTGGAATATTATTTATTTATACATCATTTATATTTATTATATTTATATCCCTTTATATTATTATATATTATATATTTATATTATATATCTAATATATATATATATATATGAACACACTATATATATATATTAGGGATTGAATCTCAGGCATCATCATCATCATTCAAACCATTCATCCGGCAGATCTCCGACACCGTCATCATCATACGAAGATACAAAGTCGGTTTGTGTTTTTGTTATCAAGATCAAAGTCGGTTTGTGTTTTTGTTAGCAACTTGCAAAGAAGAAACTGATGCTCGATCATCTTTTTGTAAACTAGTCTGGATCTCAAAAGGAGGTTGAAGATATCTTAAAATGGGGAACTGAACAACTTTTTGATGATTTTATAAAAAATTCAGGTGAAAATAATGTCGATAAAGGTGAAGGTTCTGTGGATGTAGAGCATAAGAATAAGAGGCGGGTAGGGGGTTTGGGGGATGTGTATCAGGATAAGTGCAGAGATGGGAGTACTCGGATATCAACACCACCGGAAAAACCTAAGATTTCACAAAAATCAAACCCATTATAAGTCAATGCCCATCCATACTCTTAATTGAAGTACTTCTGATTCGATGTACGGTGGCGTTAGTTATGGAGTAGGTTATAGATCAGCCGTTGAGGTGACCGGAGAGACAACAATTCTTCTCTGTCAGAAGAATGTGGGAAACGGGAGAGGTGCGATGGTGATATAGATATGGATTATCTATATTGTTTTGGTGGGTTTTTTTATGATTTGGGGATTGATTGAAATCCAAGAAGAATACATAGCATTAGCAGTAGTAGATCTTGGGTTTGATAGGATTAGTAGAGAGGCCGTGTTCTTCCTGAGGCGTATAAGGATGTTGTTGAAGATCCACAATGACTAAAGACAATTTGTTGCTTTTATATAAAAATTTGGTTATAAAAATTTGGCATCTTTAAATTCATATAAATATAAAGTTTAAAGAAGATGATGGTAAAAATTTGGTGGTCGGAGGTGATGATAGCCGGAAAAAATGGAATCAAACAAAACCCAATAAAATCTCTGCATATAATACATTTATGTATTTAAATTGTGGTATATGTGTTAATACATACTGTATTTTCAATCCAATATGTATTTACTCACTGGAAAAAATTGTTATGTATAGCGGGAAAAAGTGGTGTTGCCGAAAAAGTCGCCGGAGAAGATGACCATTGTTAAAAGTTGCCAGAGGCATATAAATGTATTCAACTATATCGCAGTGGCTATTGTGTGTATCCTACATGTCATCTTACGTGGCGAAACGTGGCGGGTGACGTGGCGTGACATGGCACTTCCCGGTTACACCTAGGATATTACCCGGTAATTTACATTGTTTGAACAAAATAGAAAGTTTCTTACATCGGATGAACAGCCTCAAAGGTCACGCACCAACATAGACATTGTGTCATAGTTGGTTACATTCCGGTGCCATTATCCCTAAAAACAAACGTTCTATTATTTATTTAATTATTACAAACTATTAGAAAATAATATTACCAATATTACTGTTACGGTTATATTTTTAAACATATATAACAAAATGAACTTCCAAAAATTCATACACTATTATAAATATATGGAGTTTTACACACACACACACACACACATATATATATATATATATATATATAGGGTAGGGTTAACGTAAGAGCCAAAACAAGGTTAAAAACTGTGAGAACCATTATTTTTTTTTATTTTCTATGAGTTATGTGTTGTAAACGGATGGATATGGTACGGGCATAGCCCTTAGTCGAACGGGCGTAACCCGTTTAGAGGGATTCGCCTTTATCGGGTTTAACCCTCAAGGAAATTTATAAAGGAATGGGGGGCATAATAGATTTGGGCGATTCAAGAGATGGTGGTGGTTGGATACGGTACGGGCGTAGCCCTTAGCCGCACGGGCTCCGCCCTTAGAGATGGTGGTGATCAGAGTTTGTGAGTCTCGAATTGATATAGAAAGAGGATGAAAAGTTTGGAAAAGAAATAAAAATGAAAATATAAATAAATTGGTGTTTTAAAATAAAAGATGATTTTTTAATGGTTCTCACTCTTGTTTTAGATTATCATTTTATCACTTTACAATATATATATATATATATATATATATATATATAAATAAAAGAGCATCTTAGATTCCAAAGTAACAATGTAAGAGTTATTGGATAAAGTAGGATAATGATGATCCAACCATTAGTTGTTTTTAATAATGATATCATCATTAACTAACATTTGAGTTAAACCATATTTTACCCTCCCCAACATAATTTAAATGATGATTTAAATAAGAATGCTAATATAATATGTTCATGTGATTAAACTAAATTAAATACTATCACTTGAATACGTTAAAGGTTTTTCAATTTTGTATATTTTTAACAAATATACTAAAAATATTCAAATGTACGCATGTGTTATTAGTTTCTTCTTTTTGCATCTGCATGCTTCTTTTGGAATTCATTCTCATTTATATTGTAATGAATATGTGTTATCTCTATTTAGTTTTGCATGGTTAATATAAAAACGTATCCAGACTCAATACAAATCAACTATATGTTGTGACTTTTAAACCCTCCAATTCTAAAGAAAAAAAAATGATATGCTCGTCAATTTTCAGCATCCATCAAAATACAATATTATCAAACATAAACATTTTGTAGTTTTATATGTGTTTGATAATGTATTCGAGTAAAGTAGATTTGCAATAAAGTTAACATTGTGAATTTTTATTTTATTTTTATGTTAATGCAATAGTTACTCTTATTTTGCAAATCATTGTTTTATTTGATTTATTATCTCCATATCAAGTTATAATGTATCATTAACACAAATTACGTATGTTTTTATACATATTTAATGGTTTTAAAGTTTTAATTAGATGGCCCGGGTTGAACCCGGGTTGATTAGCTAGTGAGATAATTAAAACTAAGATTTTTTTTCTTTCTTGTGCTTTTGGGAAAAAGGTGAACAATTAGCCCATTACAAAACTTAACCTAAGCCAATTTGGGGGCAAAACTACTTGCAGTTACCAGAAGTCGTGAACAAAAAATGGGTTCGGGCCGACCCAAACCAGACCCGAAACCGGGTTTGATCAAGCAAAACGAAACCGGGTTTGACTAAAACCCGAACCCACCCAACCCGATTTGGGTCGGGTCATAAACCGGGTTTGGAGTCCTTTCGATGAAATAATTGAACTCAAAATTTTTCTACTATTTTACCTAATAAATCAGATTAATGTATAAAATGGATTAGGTTTTCTCTATTAGAGTTATCCGGAGATGGTGAGTATTTTAATTCAAATGTAAGTGGCCTAACCGGGCTATCTCATAACCGTTTCCGAACCCTTTCTTTGCCACCTTGAAGATTGTGTTTAGTAAGATTCAAACTTAAGATCTGTTATAAAGATTTTAGAATGTTAACCTCTAGACCTGTTATTTATAGCTGTTAGGAATTGGAAGTTGTGAACTTGTTGTAACCTTTTGTAAGCAACTATGAAGTTATTTGAAAACAATTTTGTAAGTTTTTGTTACTTATGATAGTAATCGAAGACAATTTGATTACTAATATGAAACTGAAAGTTGAAAGTTGTAATTGTTATTGACTCTGATGGTGACTGACCGATTGGTGGCCTTTGCTTATTCAGTTATTCCTGGACTTCTTTCGGTTTTTGTTTTGCTTTGGCATTAGTGTCTGTTCCCCGTAACATGGTTGGGGTTACATCAAAAACAACGCGAAGTGAAAACCGGTGGCTCGGCCTTCGTGGTTGGGAGTTTTTCTCGTGTCTCGGGCAACTGTAATTAGCACGGGTTTTTTCCACTCCTTTTGTAATCCTCGCAGTTAATGTTGCGGGTTGGATCTAGATGTGTATATTGTTTCTTTCTAGATTGTTTGTAATTGTAATTGTAAATTGGTAACTAGTATCTTGCTAGTTGCCTTATAGTTTCAATAAAAATTTTGCCGTTCTAAAAAAAAACAATGGTGTAAAGTAAACCAAGATACCAACTTACATAAACATAAGGGTGAGAGGTGTGGCATCGGTATGCATGTGGTATCGAAATTCGGTATGCAATGTTGTCCACCTCTTTGCTTTTGGTACCGAAATTTGTTATACCAAATTCCCCAAAATCGGCGTGGACACACCGATGCTAGTGAACGTTGGGATGACATCCACCTCTCTCATCTCTCTCTCTCTCTCTCTCTCTCTCTCTCTTACCTCTCTCATCTCTCTCTCCTCCTATATATGTTGATGCCGATTGTCATGACCACCCTTTACAATTTGACATGAATTTGGTATGTTTTGATTGGTTGTGGCCATGCCAATTTTTGGTAATTTGATATGGACACTCTTCATCTTAAGTAGCAAATTACATAACCTAACAAAGATTCCAAAAGACATAAGTAACCTTAAATAGAGATAACATCAAAATCAAAATTCAAAGATACCAAAGTTATATATTATGGGACAAGTTTCGTTCATTATTAGATGATGTCAAGGTATCAAACGGTCATGACATATGGTGTTGGCTTGGTGACAAAAATAACATCTTTTCGGTTAGGAGTGTCAAGAACTTTCTTAGAAGCGGTTTGGATTTTAGCGAAAGATATGTCTTCGATTGGGCCTCCGGGGTTACAAAAAAATGCAACATATTTATGTGGCGGGCGGCTATGGATCGTATCCCCACCTTAACGGCTCTTCTGGTTCGTAATTGTTCTTTTGGTTCGGATTTGTGTGTGTTGTGCGGAAACTTGGTTGACACAATCAATCATTTGCTTTGTCATTGCCAATTTTCAAAGAAAGTGTGGGATCTTATTGGAGTTTGGTGTAAAGTTGGGAGTTTCTCCTTTCCTTCGATTCGGGACATCATTGATTTCTACGACAGCTCCTTCTTGGATAAGAGGACTAGGAAGATTATCAAGAACGTGTTATTTGTTTCCTGTTGGTGTATTTGGAAGTTTAGAAATGCTAAGGTCTTCAACAACGTGACAATTAGCCTTGCTCGTGCTTTTTCAGATATTAAATCCATTGGTTTCATTTGTAATTGTAATTGTAACCTTTTTTGGGTTCATCTAGTAATTTGCTAGATGTCCTTTTTATAATATATTGTTTGCCGTTATAAAAAAAAAATCCATTGGTTTTCTTTGATACAAAAGTAGATTAAAAAGAAGCACTATTAGTTGGGACGATTGGAATAGCTTCAATGTTGGCTAGTTACCATTTTTTTTCTCGTTTTGTATCTGTTATAAGTTATAACCACGGTCTACTTTATTCTTGCGAATAATACATACCCTCAAAAAAAAAAAAAAAAAAAAAAACAAGAAA
>JAOXNX010000001.1:27645347-27665844 GCA_028566075.1 Solidago caesia
AGTATAACTATCATAAGCTTAAGAACTTCAAAACAACTTATAGAGTAAGAGCCACAAATAAATATATACCTGAAGCATGGATTCTAGTAATCTCTCCCCACCAGTTAAATTCTTTCTATCTCCCCGTATTGATACGTCACATAACCATTTACATTTTCTATGAACATCATCTTTGATGACTTCAAGTGACTCACACCCGTCTGCATTGAGAATAGCAAGACTTGATGGGAGCTCAGGCAATTCAACAAGATTTTCACATCTACGCAGATCGAGGAGTTTGAGGCGAGTAAGTCGCGAGAGGCTGAAATCTAATCGTGAAAAATTATTACTTTTTAGATGTAGCTCTCGTAAGTTGTATAACTCACCAATTTCAGAGGGTATTTCTCCATCCTTTAATTTACACCAACTAAGATCTAACTTTGTTAAGGAGGAGCGTGGCAAGTTGCCTTCTATGCTCCCCAAATTATAACTATTAACATGAAAATTCTCTAGAAATTTTAATGCATGAAAGTTTCCTTGTATGCTCTTTAACTTTGAACACCATTCCAACTTTAACGAAATAAGGTTGGTACAATATTCTCCAACCGATGGGGGTAGGACTTGTATCCCAACTTCATACAAATATAACTCTACCAACTTATCCATATCTGCTTGAATCTTTGGAAACTCAATAAGTGCTCTGCATTCTGAAATTCTAAGAATCTCCAGTTTGTGCATACTAACAATGGTCGGAAACCATGTAAGCTTGTCACAAATACTTACAGATAAGTCAACAAGACTTGAATGTTCTCCAAGTGATTGATCAATCTCTTCTAAACTTTCACATCCCTTTAGTACCAACTTCCGAAGACATGGGAGTCCACCAAAATCAGGTGTCCTGACTAGTGCTTTCATGTAAGAGAGTTCCATCTCTTTCAAACTTGGTAGATACTAATGCATACACAAGTCAAATTAACCCAAATATTAATTAATGGTAGTGTTAATTCTATGATAAGCATGGCTATAAACAGATGAAAATAACATCCTAATACATTACATATGTACATATAATACACATATTTTATTGTCCATGCGTCAAGTGAAACCTAATTTTTATACAATTTTTATACAGAGGATAAAGGTTAATAAGGCAACTCTTTCGTATATATGTTGCTCAGTGAGGGAAGCAAATCTGTGGTACAACGCACTAATACAACCAACAAGTATATATGATCATGCCCAATAGTTTTTTTTTCTTCCATGTTTGCTTTGTGTTGTCCCTCTAATTATTATGTGCAGGGCAACCTAATAGGGATGAGTATCCTCTAAAGTTGTGACAACTTTAGAGGTCAATTTAGATGATCCTCAACCCTTGGATTAAAATCAAGGGTCAAGATTTAAACTTGATCTTTGAATGTTGACCCTTGATTTTAATCCAAGGGTTAAGGATCCTCTAACTTGACTAGTCAAGTTATATCAACTTTAGAGGATCCTTATCCACATAGTAGGGATGAGTATCCTCTAAAGTTGTGACAACTTTAGAGGTCACGTTAGATGATCCTTAACCCTTAGATTAAAATAAACGATTTTATTAACATATTTACAAAACGCCAGGGGCATGTTTGGTATGGTGAAATTCAATGAATTGAAATGAACAGAGAAATGAAATGGACAGGATCATGCACTACTTTTCTATGTTAGTAAAAAGAACAACTGAAGTACCTTGTAACCCTTCCAAAGTTCTTTTTGCAAGCTCTCTTTCAGTTTTAAAACAACAAGCTTCCTTGGTTGAAAACTTTGAGGAAATGGACTCGCAGAATACCTCGCCCAATCTATATACCTCAACTCATTTGAAAGAAAACCGGGCCCTTCATCAAACGAAGTAGTAGTCACTTTAAGATATCTTAGTTTCTTCATGTTTGAAACAAGCATAATGAAGTCGAATGAACAACCAGAAGCATCACATTCTATGGCTTCAATCTTATGATTTTCCTGCAATAAATGGAAAAGAAAGAGGGGCTTGAAGTATGTTGTCGATATATGTGTGTATCATTCAGTCTGCATCTTGGAGAGCTAGGATATATAATATTTACCATTGTTGCATTCCTGGAACATATGTCTTCAATATCTTCTTCTTGCCAAACCCTGCTGTATTTTTCAGGATTGTTGGGAGGTTCCCCTCTAACGATGTAGTGTGCCATTTCTTGAACTAGATCGTGCATGTCAAACATACCACCTGAAGAAACAGTTATGAGAGCCTTTTGTTTCAGCACCTTTACCCCTATAGTAGGATAAAAACCACAAGCATCAAGCATCTCCAGTGCCTCATCTTTCCTCTTCCTATTGAAGAAACATGCAATATCCAAGAATAACTCTTTCTCCACAAGTTTAAGTCCATCGTAGCTTATTTTGAGCTTTTGCACAATATCCATTTCTGGAAGATATTTTAGTCTATCCAATGTACTAAGCCACTCATCCTTGTCTTTTCCATACAAAAAAGCCCCTAAGATTTTAAGTGCCAACGGGAGGCCATTAACATAAGAAATCACACGTAAAGAAAGCTTCTCGTAATCTTCTATAGGTCTATGCTCTTGATATGCATGCCTTTTAAAGAGCTGTATAGCCTCGACGAGTGATAATAAACTAACAGGACATACCTCATCTACCTTGTGAGATTTAAGCACTTGTTCATCCCTAGTTGTAATTATTATTCGGCTCCCATCACCAAACCAATTATGGTGTCCAGCTAAAGCCTCCAGTTGCTCGAGGTGATCGACATCATCAAGAACAATCAACACATTCTTACGACATAACATACGCTTAATCTTGTGTTTTCCTATATCTACACTCTCAACTTGCATTTGTTTATCAAAAACAGTTGAGAGAATTTTTTCTTGCAGACTTTTTAAACCATTTTGTTGTCTAGATTTCTCCCGAATATATTCAACAAAGCAACAACCATCAAAATCAGCAGAGATTCTCATGTAAAGAGAAGTTGCAAGAGTGGTCTTACCGCCACCCCCAACCCCCCATATCCCAACCATTCTCACACCACCTGATCCAATTCTTAAATGGGATCTCAACTGTTGCAATCGAGTTCCCATTCCAACGAGCTTTTCATTCTCAACTAATGAAACCAAAGATGACAACTTATCTAAGATGGAAGGTTCCTCTCTAACAATGTATTGTGCCATTTCTTGAACCAGATTGTGCATATCAAACATACCACCTGAAGAAACAGTTATGAGAGCCTTTTGTTTCAGCACCTCTATTCCTATAGTAGGGTAAACACCACAAGCATCAAGTAGCTCTAGTGCCTCATCTTTCCTCTTCCTATTGAAGAAACATGCAATATCCAAGAATAACTCTTTCTCCTCAGGTTTAAGTCCATCGTAGCTGATTTTGAGCTTTTGCACAATATCCTTTTCTGGAAGATATTTTAGTCTCTCCAATGTACTAAGCCACTCATCCTTGTCTTTTCCATACAAAAAAGCCCCTAAGATTTTAAGTACCAGCGGGAGGCCATTAACATAAGAAATCACACGTAAAGAAAGCTTCTCGTAATCTTCAACAGGTCTATGCTCTTGATATGCATGTCTTTTAAAGAGCCGAATAGCCTCGTCATTTGATAATAAAGTAACAGGACATACCTCGTCTACCTTGTGAGATTTAAGCACATGTTCATCCCTAGTTGTAATTATTATTCGGCTCCCATCACCAAACCAATTATGGTGTCCAGCTAAAGCCTCCAGTTGCTCGAGGTGATCGACATCATCAAGAACAATCAACACATTCCTACGACATAACATACGCTTAATCTTGTGTTTTCCTATATCTACACTCTCAACTTTCATTTCTTGGTGAAAAACAGTTGAGAGGATTTTTTCTTGCAGACTTTGTAAACCATGTATTTTGGTTTCTTCCCGTATATTTCCAAGAAAGCAACAACCATCAAAATAGGGAGAAATTTCCTTGTAAAGAGAAGTAGCAAGAGCGGTCTTACCACCACCTCCAAGCCCCCATATCCCAACCATTCGCACACCACCTGATCCAATTTTTAAATGGGATCTCAACTGTTGCAATCGAGTCCCCATTCCGACGAGGTTTTCATCCTCAACCGCAGAACTCAAAGACAATTTATCTAAAATGGAATCAACAATCTCTTGGATACATCTTGCTTCATGCCTGGGCATTGGAAATTGATTTTCACATTCATAATAATTAATGAGATGAAGTGATTTACACAAAGTCACAAACACAATGAAGATCGAAAAGATTACCCATTGGCGACGTGCTTGAGTTCCCATCCAGCAATATTACTTGCATCAACAAGTGCTTTTTTCCAGGATTCAACTTTGCTCTTGTTGTTTTCTGACAGCTCGTGTTTGGCAAATGCTTCTCCGTATTTCCTTTTTTGTTTCCTGACATCAGATGGATCCACGTGATAGAATATGGGCATAACGATTTGCCCAGTAACCTTATCCTTGCATTTCATAATATGTGAAAGCT
This sequence comes from Solidago caesia, assembly GCA_028566075.1. NCBI lineage: Eukaryota > Viridiplantae > Streptophyta > Magnoliopsida > Asterales > Asteraceae > Solidago > Solidago caesia. Next base: position 27,649,836 of record JAOXNX010000001.1, read on the forward strand.
CATCCAAACACCACGAAGAATCAGCATAGTTTTCAGAAAATATGATCATCAAAATCTGTGATTCTTCTATAACTTTCAACAGGGATGGGCCGATGGTGTCACCCCGAGCAAGTGTTTCGTCGTCCTTGTAAGTAAGAATTCCATGTTGTTGGAGAGCAGAGTAGAGATGGTCAACAAAGGTCTTGCGGGTATCTTCGCCTCTAAAACTAAGAAACACATCGTACTTCCACGACCGAGAAGTAGACGAAGACGAAGATGATGCCATTATTATTGAACGATTTCTTGATAATAATCAAAAATAAATAAAAAAATTAGAACAACTTTTAAATCTTAGATTTTTCAACGAAACTTACAGAATAACCACCCAGAACATAAAATCAATAGCTATAAGAATATAAGAATACGAATTAATCTGGAACAGATAATTAATACAATTCACCTTTTGCTTTAAATATGAGGATACTAAGAAGATGATGAAGAGAAGATAATGGCATATAGATTTGGTAAAATATGATCGGATTCTAATTATAATTTATGTTATAATATAATATAATAATGAGTGGTTGATTGAATTGTCACGAAAGCACTCTGTTCCCAGCTGGACATGTACATACGGGACAAAAGTTTTGGTGGAGGAATATTAGTTAAGTACGTTATTGTTAATATTAATATTTTATGGATAAGGATGCGAAAACATATCAACTTTTGGATTAAACATGTAATGCAGATTTGTTAAGAAAATTATTTTTTATTTTGCCCTTGAAGTTTATTAAATGTACATATTGAATCTCCGGTATGTGAGAGATGCAGTACCTAAAGTTGCGTAATATTGATGGGGATGCCCTTGAAGTTTAGTAGATGTACATATTGAATCCACGGTATGTGAGAGATGCAATACCTAAAGTTGCGTAATATTGATGATATCCCCATGTCAATATTTAAATATCATCTCAATTCTTTTATTAAAATCTATTTTATGGACTCAATTCTTTTATTAAAATCAAGAGTTAACATTCAAGATTTATTTTAATAGTAAAGAATGCTAAAGGTAAAGCATTCCCCCCAGCTCTGAATCAATCTCCTTAATATATCTTATATAATCAATTCACCTGACAACTAAGGGCGTTGGCATCACTTGCCTCACCCCTCCCTCTTCACTTACTCCCAACCAATCCTCTTATGCCACCTCAGCTAATCCTCACTCATACCACAATCCATTTTTCATTGGCAACACTCCCCTCACCAACCCTTCACTATAATTTTCATTTTATTTAAAACTAATATTATACATTACATAAAAAAAATTACATAAAAACATTAAATAAATAAATTAAACCAACATAATTATACAATATATATATATATATATATATATATATATATTATAGATTACCTAACATCTCCATCTCTTTCTCTTATCTGCTCCAACACCATCACCAAACCAACATCACCTCGGCACCACCCTTCTCCCTCTTTCTTTTTCTTCGAACCAGTCACCACCATCATCTCGTGCAACACCACGGCTGACACTGCTGCTGTTATTACTACTACTACTAGCTGCTGCTCGTTGTCACCACAACCTCCGTCAGCGTCGGTTGCGGCAGCCATTGCCGGAAACTAAACCTGTCAATGATCTTCCACCCAAAACCGGTCACAAAATGAACGGAGAAAGAGATATATGGGAAAGAATCAATGCTTCAGATGATAATGGAGAAAGAGATATATGGGAAAGATGATCTTCGTGAGCTTTTAAACTGTTTCTTGCATCTTCTAGCCGTTGCACACACTACAAACGGTCACAAAATTCATTTTCACGCGTGAAGGAAACGAGGGGAACTTTGCCGCAAAACAAGCTTCCACGCGTGAAACTTTCAACGGCGGCGGTGTAGCTTTTGGTCACCGCGAGTTTAATCCATGTTTGCCGTTACGATGCCACCCCCCTAATAGGTCATTCCTATTCCTATGCATGACAAAATTTTCAATGTTGAAAAGGCAAAAGAGGAAAGATTCTTTAATTGTATTTTACTTTTCTTTCTCAAATGCTTTTCGACACCAACATTCAAACTAAAATTCAATAAATAGAATATTTTAATTAGTAGCCCATAAAAAGTAATAGTTTCTCTACAAATAATTAAACTAATCTCCGTTACTTTATCTTATTCATGTACTCCATAAATCGGCAAACCACCTCCGGATTTTCAAGCTACCACATTAGTGTTTCGTCTTGCAACTGATCAAATGCAGAGTCAAGTTGCCATAATAGTACGTACCCATGATATATCCCTAGATACATATTTAAGTTGGGAGGTGTCCTCTTGATTTTAAAGATTATGTGCGACAACTAAAAAGTAGGCCCCATACACATAAAATTTATATATTTCAATGACTATCTAGTTAAACCTTTTTTTTATATATATTCGGGCATAAAATTGATAATAAAGAATCTGCAGCTTGTTATAAATAATGACTATCTACTTATGAATATTGCTTAATTGCTCATCTTACACATGCTCAAAGTCACCCTTTTTTAAGTCTCACTTTAAAAAAAAATACATACACGTAGGATTTGCATTTAAATGTGCAAAGCGTTCCTAAGTATCTCCAATGGTTGTTTTGTAAAAAAAAAAGTTTATGAAAGATGAAGAGGTTTATAATTTCTTAAAACATAGTGAGTATTCTTTGTATGCTTAGGTGGCTTAGAAAGGTGCCGTGCAAGACTTTGGAGAGGTCCAAAACTTCATTTATACTTATACATATTAAATGTGAAACTCGTCAATAAATTAAAGTGTTAAAAAGTTTAAGCATACTGAAGATTAGTTTATAAAAAAAATTGGTGATGTAAGGGTGCTAAGGCAACATGATATGACAATATATAAACCTTGGAGAGATCCAAATGCTTTCATTATCGACTCATCATCCGTTTATTATTACTTTTATAATGAGCCAACACCACTAGGGCTGACTCATTATTGGCTCATCATGAGGTCACTTATTATTGGGTTAATGAGTGAAAAGACTTTGTTGTTTTTTGTTTGTTTGTAGTGTAACGCTGACAAGGATTAGTTATGAATTATTAATGAATTAGCCATTCTGACCCTTCTTTATATATGGAAAAGATGAATCCCCTTATACAAAGTGTTTCTTAAACCTATCCTTCAGAAACCAAATTAACAAGTGGTTTACGGTCATTTTATAAATTTTAGCTCATTTCTCTTTTATGTGCTTGCTCTCGAAACTTATTTATAGATGTGTGAGGGCACATGTTTTAGATGTGAATATGTGATTGTTTAATTAGGTAAAACATAATCAGTTATCAGTATAATTTCTCTTAAGTAGTTGAGTTTTGGAAGTATATATCCATGCATCATGATTGTCATTCATCTGCTTCCCTTACAATTTAGGAGTGTTAAGATCATTTTAATTAAGTTGAAATCACTTAGGTTGCTCATGTTGAATCAATCAAAGTGTTCATTATCAACTAGACTACTGACCCCTCCTACAAAGGCCAAAAAGGAACTACATATTACTATTGCTATTTGTAACAATACACCCTCATTGTACGTTGTACAAATTATTTTGCTATGTTATACGTAATTAACTTCCAATAAGCTTGATCAATGAGAAAATTTGCGTAAGGAAGGATAACCATAATCAACCAATTCAAGTTACATTCATATTATATGACTTCGAGTATATTTAACAAAGGAGTGAAAATAAATTTACATCATCTCCCATAGGGAAGGATTCTTGGACCTGACATTATACACCACCTGTACAATTAATTAGTATCTACAACATAAAGTAATTATAAGTTTCTAGGGTAATTAAGGGAACAATGAGACAACTTAGAACTTCATTTTAGTACAAACTAGTTATATAATTCTCAATTCTCATACCAAATAAGGTGGTGATTGAGATTGTTTTTCACTCATCTGCTTATTGCTTTTTTTTTTTTTTTTACAAAAATAGATAAACAAATAATAAACACTTTAAAACTAGAATATGTAGTCCTTTGTTGATTCTAGACTTGTCGAGCGACGTTTATAGTCTTGTAATTGTATATTTTGGTATTTAGTATCTTGCTAGTTGCGTTTATTAATAATAATATTTTCTGCCGTTAGAAGAAAAAAAAAACTTTAAAACTTTACATGCTCAAGCTCAACTTACTTTCTTTTTTTTTTTTTTTTTATAAAAAAAGTTAGATATAAATAATCAAATCCGAACACTTCTAATTATCAAATAATCTGGATCAAAATATACATCCATAAACGGTATGTATCATGGAAAAACTCCACTTCTGTTTAAGTAGTAATTGATCAATAAAGAGATTGAAAGAAAAATAGGACATGATAAACGGAAGTTGCAAGGGACAAATAATGAAGGTTAGAGAACATTAGAAAGTGGGAAAAGTGAGCAGTTGGAAAGTGGAAAAGCTGACTTAGCTTTTTTACCAAATCCTAAATAATTAATTCATTATTGAAAACTCCATAACCCTTTTTTTTTTAAGGCGAAAACTCCATAATACTTAATTAAGCTATACATATAAAAAAGTTAAATGGGTGGGAACCCTCTGGTCTCATGTACCGTCTTGTTACCCAGAGCGCACGTTGTATAGAACTAATGCCCGGTGAAGCATCATCCTCACACATTTTTCTTCACTTGCCTTTGGCAAGGTTTGAACATGTAACTTTGCGGTATTCATCTTGTGGGTCCATGTGATCACATGGTGACAATACCATTTAATCTATGATAAATTGGTTATGCTATACATATACGTGTATATATATAAAAAAATTATTTTATTCTATGTACACAAGAAACAAAGCAAAAGCAAAGGGAAAGGAGATCCATATGTGCAACACCAAATTAAAAACCATTTACAAGACAACAACAAAGATCAGAAAATTAAACACAGTTTTGGTAGACGTGTTGAATGTTTTTTTTATTTTTTATTTTTTAAACGTTCAATACTTTATTTTATTGATTAAATAAGGCTAGCAAGATGCTAGAGAGTACAAAAAGTAACAGAAAAAGATTAGAAATTAAAACTACACCATTGGGTCCAATCAATTCTGGAAGATTTCATTCTATTCGACAACCAAAGAAAGCTGGTGGATTTGAGTTCTTTCATGCAAATCTCGTTGAGGATGATCTGTTGGAAAAGATGCATTCGTTCCGAGCCTTCCATATGATCCAAAAATAACAGAGGATTACTAGATTGACGAGCTGGGCTTTTTTGGATCAATTAGGGGGTCTTTGTGAAGCTCGAAGAGATATCTGATTTGGGAGGGTTTGAGCTGGGGGGAGTTTACACCATAATAAGATGAGAGTCTAGAGTTCTGTAGCAAAATCGCATTCCATGAATAAGTGCTGTGAGGTTTCGTCTCGGTTCTTACAAAGCGGCAGATTGTAGATGCCATAGTTATGTTCCTGCCAAGTAGTAGATCCTTGGCGGGTAACCGGTTTTGTTCAAGCTTCCAGGCAAGTACATTCGTCTTCAGTGGGGCTTAGTTATTCCAAGGAAAAGGCCATAACTTCGGCCCATAGGTGGCTTTGTGTAGGCAGTCTTTCATGGACTTAATTGACAGTAAAGGGTTGTGATGGATTGTAAGTCCAAGTCCAAGTATCATTGGAGTCTGAGAGATCGACATTGAGAATCTTGGATGAAAATTTCTGGAATTGAAACAGTTCTTCGGAAGTTGATGGTGCTGTTGATTATAGAATATAGATTAATTAATTAAACCAACCATATATATGAATATGTGTTTTTGGTAGAAAACATATTCACAACCAATATATCAGTTAGTAGTTTTCTTTTTAGTATATTATGTACCTTAGATTATCCAAATTTGATTGATTGAACTCCAGCACATTTTTTAAAAATGTTCAAATACTACTAAACTAACTATTAATTATTACAGTTAATGTTTATTATAAGGATTGAACTCATAACTACAAGATTTTGAGAAGAGATTGATATGAATGAGCCAAGAACACACGACAACTCCAACACACATCTATATAAAACCCCACTTTTTTGTTACATACAAAATTTAAAATATTACTTTTGTATTTTTATTGTCTCTCTGCTCAGTATGGCATGTAGACCTGTCTATAGCGAGACAACATTACTCACATTTATTAGCAAAGTTAATTAAGCACGTGGACATTTTACTCACATGTGTCACTAAATGATAGTTTGAAATAAATGACACTATAATATGACAAATAAGATTGTAACAATCTAATACTATAATGGCATTTACATGTCGAACATTATTCACGTAGTTAATTGTGCATTTAATTTTGGGTAATTTGCCAAGAAAAAAGTAATTAATTGATTTACGTACGTATCGTATTCGTTGACATGTCGTATTTTTAATACACATGGATTGCCAAATGGTTATTGGAAGTCTACGCGTATAGACACGTTGGGTTAATTAGAACGAAAATTGAAAGTACCTTCTTCTTCTTTTTTTTTGGAAAAAACAAAATTAATTACCGTTTTTAGATAAAAGAAAGTATCTTAACTGGTCACCTCTTAATTGTGAAAAAGTTCAATAAATACCGCAATAAAGTTAACCCTTTAATTTATTACGAATTTTGATAGTAGTAAACTCCATTAAGTAAAGTCGTTGGCAGAAACTTAATTGGATTACTCCGTAGGGAACTCCAAGTTCAGACCAAAAAAAATGGCATTGGGTTGACATTTTCCTTAATTGAGACCAGGCCAAGCTAGCTACACAAAAGAAACTGATTGTGTTTGTCCAGTTCTCGATCGATCGTTTATCAAAATCTAATTACAGTTCAGGTATTAGTCTGAGTGTCGTTCAAAACTAAAACCGAACTGCTTCGTTTTTGTTTCTCAGCTTAAAACATTAGGTTAATATTTTTCATATTAAAAGTTCGTATTAGGCATGATTAAATTGTAACCAAAGCAGTACCGGATTAGTTAAGAATAATCATCGTTCAAGTTTACAGTTTCCGATATCTTTAGTTTTTTGTTTGTCAGTTATATTACTGTTTTATCAAGTTTGATCTCCTCCCATTCCCAATTTGATGCACTCCAACTTTGATGGATGTTAAGAACTTAGAGAATCGAAAATAGAAATGGTTATCGGGCTACACTGATGGGCCTAACTCTTTTCTATAATTAACAGATTATTTTTTGTGGTTAACCAATCCGATTTTGATAAACAAATGAGACGAGTTAACCTGTAAATTTGTTGTTCAATATCTATTTCTTTTTGTTTTTTTTTTTCTTTTCGAGTTAACTTATGAACTCGATGGGTCATCACACATACCACTATCACCGATGTCCTTTCTGTTATCTACATTATAATTGCAAAATACAATAATGAATTTCTTTTAGCAATATCACCAAAAATCCAAAACTTGGAGTTTCTATGAAGCCATCAACCCCAAAGCATTTGCTAAAAATTTCAAAATCATTATTATTCATATACCATCATCATAAGTATTGATGCTTTATTGATCACAGTTGCTTGTAACGAGACCAAACTACAAATACAATTGGTGCAGCTATCATCCTTTCTAAGAACTTAGGAACTTCATGCATATAGGAGGATTAATTTTCGATAAAGATAGAACGGCAGCTGGAAGAATCCACAAACCATCACCACAAATCAAACCAGAGGCCACCGATGTAGACATCAACGCGGCCTTCTTAGCATTAAGCTTCTTCCATACTAACACAACCAAGCTTCCAACACACATATCAATAGCAAAATAGCCGCCGATGAGAAAAGGTATGGCCATGCATATAGGCAATGGCATCCACTTAGCTATCTTTTTAGGTAACAAATCTTTGACTATGTTAATCGCCACAGCAATTGCAAAGAATCCATAGCATAACTGTAAACAATGCTTTGGTAAAAATGAAAAGCCCTCGACCCCGATAATAGCCATGTTTCTGAAAACTATTGCAAATGGTGCTTTATATTCTCCTTTAGGATTACCTACATCAAAAGCTTTGGTGAACAGAGATAAAGTTAGGGGGGATACAACACAGCCTATGGCGGTTCCAATGGCTTGGCTGAGAAGCATTGTTCTAGGTGACGTTAGTGTGAGATGACCCGTTTTTAAATCATGCATTAACGTACTAGAAACATAGAGAACCGCTTTAATGATCCCACAACCAACCAAACCAGCAACCACTCCTTGCTGTTTTCCAGCCAACGCTGCCATCATAAAAAGACCGATTTTTCCATAGTTGAAGGCCATGTCCCAATCAGTTAAACCAGTTCCATAAGCATTGCAGAAAGCTATTGATGGAGCTATAATGTAGGCTATAATAACATAGTACCATTTAACCTCTGGAAATATTGCCGGTACTGCAAATGCATTGATTATGGCGAATAGGGTGTATCCAACCATTCCAACCCACATAGGTATGCGTTCCCTGATAAAAACTTCGTTTTGTAGTCGTTCCTCCTCTGTATCTTCATTCTTGCTACCTACAGCTGCAGGAAGGTAGTAACATTGGGTAAGTGGGGGTTAACCACCATTAGAGGAGGCAAAGTAGGCTGGTTGGCCAAAGGGTCAATGTGGTAACTTCGATTGCGGTTCAGAACGAATCGGATCGGGTTGGGTAGGCTGGAGTCACTTTTTGGTCATATTTGTTAACATTCTATGTATATAACTAGGGCGCCAAATTTGATTACACGAATTATATTTTTCTCAATATAACTTAACTATGTAAATAATGACGACCTTCATGATCTGTTTCACAAGTTCGTACCTTTGTATCCTCAATTATTACTAAACTCTGACCCTTTTTGTTTTAAATAACCTGTTTAATACTTATAAATAAGAACATAACATGAATTGACCCATTCATATGTAAATGGGTAAAAAATGGCACCTCCAATAACGATCATTCAGCTGAACTTTGCGTTAGAGATAACTTTCTGAATTACCTAGATCAAGCTTTTCATTTTTCAATTTCCCGTAGATACTTGCATATGTGAAATATAAAATCTTGATGAAATTGTAGAGTCCATCGCCAAGAAGGAGAGCAATCGAGATGAAAACCTGTTGACATAGGAATTAATCAGAAATATGAAGCATGACAAAAATAGAGAGATGCGTGTTGTTGTGATTATTATCACCTTATAACCATTAAGACTTTCCATACTGCTTTCTGGCACATCAGTAGGATACCAATCTCCTTTCTGCTTTTCAATAAGTGGCCACATTATACCCCATGAAATCACAGCTCCAAACAGCAAAGAAAAGCTCACAATGTGAGGACAAATCATCCCGGTTCCGACATAGGTCATGCTAAAATCAAAGTAAAATCTACACCAAATAGAAAGCTCGTCATTTTAGAGTCAAGAAACGGATGCTATAGAAAAAGAGAAGGAACACTCGCTTTTGTCTCCAAGCTTCCAATCCGAATGTAGGGAATTGAGCAAATCCACATTCTCCTTTTCCAGTAAAGAACCACTGAAAGATTGCCCACAAGAAACTGACTGAAAAGTACTTGGAAAACCCCTTGACTTGCTTCCTGTGAGAAATTTACACTAAGTTAAGCATGTTCATCATAAAATATTACAAAAAGTTAAAGTATGTTATAGAAGTACTTTGCGATCTCGTCTCCCTGACTATGAAATCCATTGATGAGAACAGCTGTGGCCGTGCCACTTGGGAATATCAACTTATAGTCAACAATCAAGATCTGTGAAATAGAACTCTTAATATGTCAGTAGTTAGATGTTGCAAGATGGGCGGGTCGGGCTAATTGTCTATCAGGTTAAAACTGATTCTGGTTAAAACGGGGCCGTTTGTACTACAAGCCTAACCGCATTGGGTTGGCTTGATCTGCAGAACTTTTCTGTCCATGTTCTTACCTATTGTTAGCAATAGTTCATGTGTTGATTGTGAATACAATATTATTACAATAATAATCTAGATCTTTGACTAAAACCATTTAGAAGGTATAGCATAAAGATAGACTTGACGACTTTGAACTGGTTTGACCCATTACCCTTTCGGTTAACTTTATCCACCTGTTTGAGATTAATCACATGCAATCAACTTATTCATAAGTAAATGGGTTAAAATTGCCATCTTTATCAGTAATATACAGCTTAGAAAGAGAAAAAAAATCACCTTTCGTAATGGAATCAGTACGAAAAGACCAACAAAACAGATTAATAGAGAGTAACCCATCATCCAACCAATACGCAGCTCTTTGTAAGTCCCTGGAGAGTTCGATCCTCCTGCCAACTCATACGTCTTCTTGTTCAGAGCCAATAAATAAGACCCAAATCCACCTAACATTCGTCCCACAAAACCAAATAATATTTAAAGTTAAAGACTACATTATAAGACATTCAGCATGTAGGAAAGAAAGAAAAATTAAGACTCAACGATTAAAATTCAAAACCTCCAATGGCAATTGTGTAACAAGCCACTGAACATGTCTGGATCATTGTGTTCTCGTGTCTGGTAAAGGGAACGGTGGAAATCCCAGATTTCTGAAGAATTTTTGTCCAGGTTTTCATGAACACAAAGGCAAGAAGTGCAGCGGAGACGTTTAAACTAGGAGTTATCCCAGTCGTGAGATTTATTTTCATGGCTATAACAGTGTAAACACTCCCTAAAATAACACTTGCAATAACTCCTCGAATCGTGATCTGTTTTGTCCACGGCTGCAGTCTCTTTGAAGCTTGAAGATGATCATAATCATCATCTTTCTTCTCTTGTTCCATCTCATCCATGTCTCTTTCAATCTCTCCAGACTCCTCCATTTCCGTGTTTTTCATTATTTTATACAATCAAAGAAATGCTTCCAAATACAATGGAAATCATGTGAACTATCTAATGTAGTACTTACTCACCTTCACGGAAGGAAAGTATGAGGCCAAAAATTTGAAGTCAACTAACAAATGTTGCATTCAAGAAACTTACAGTATAAATTATATGCATATGCAATTAGTCTATTTATATTTGTTATTAATATATGTGTATGGGATGGAGAGAGAGAGAGTGAGTGAGAAAAAGATAGCCAATGAGCAAAGATGCATATGCATGATGCTTTCATCTAGATATAACTAACACTATATAATTGGTGAGATATTGCATGCTTGTACTAATATACTCACTAATCCACCATTTGCAAGTACAATCATTGACTTATTAAATATGTAACGTATTTATAAGATTCCATGATGTATTAGTAGTTATAAATCATGCTCCCATGAACATTTATTGTTGCAATTTGATTGGCTATATGGGTCAACGTGAATTTCATTCATGTTACCACATTCTATATTATATTCATGTTTGATGATGAATCTGTCAAAGGAACAAATGAAAATCTGAAGGAACATTCATTTACATGAGCTAAAAGAATTGAGACAAAAACTAACAGAATATGGAATAGTGGTAAACTGGGTAAACGAAGGAATGTGTTATTTCACTAAATGAAGAACCAATAGAACGGTTTCATAACAACTATTATTATATACAATGTTAACTCGGAAGACAAAACATATTATGGTACAATCGACTCTTTAATCTGTTTTGGTAGTGGAAACTGATGTTTCAATTGGAAATGGACTTAAAACTCCCAATTTTATGCAGAAATCCAAACCAACAGCAGCAAACAGAAAGATTAGAAGACTCTCTGATACATAAACTGCACCACTGAAAGCATGTGACAATAGATTACCAACTTCCAACTCCAAAGGTGGCCCTCCTCCTAATGTAGCAAGGCCTGCATTACAACAACAACAACAACAATAATAATAATAATAATAATAATAATAATAACAACAACAATAATAATAATAATAATAATAATAATAACAATAATAACAATAATAAGAACAATAACAATAATAACAACAATAACAATAATAAGAACAATAATAAGAACAAGAATAAGAACAATAATAACAATAACAATAACAATAACAATAACAATAATGTGACAGCTGTTTTTACCAAAGGGCCTTTGGCTTAGCGACATTGAGTTGGCCCGTCAATCAAGAGGTTGTAGGTTCAAATGTAGAAACAAATACGCGTAAATATCAGTTGTAACATAGCGATATTAACTAGAGGTGGCAAGATGGATGGGTGGTAACGGGTCAAAACGGCTTTGGCTCAAAACAGATTTTGGTACAGGTTGGGTTGATCTGGGAACAATATGTTGTCCATCTTGTAGAAACTTTAGTTTGATTAATGAATTAAATATGGTTGCAAAAACAATATTAGATCTAAACATTTAAGTAAAGCAATTCAGGAAGTTGTATGCATCAAACTGTGAATAGGTTATAATCCGTTTGGCCCATTTGACTCATTTATTTCAACTAAATATTTTATCTGATCTGTCTGAGATTCATTATAACCCAGATATATTCCCTCATAAGTATGGGTGGAAATTGCTAGCTACGATATTAAGAATAGATTTAAAGGGACCACAAAGAATCTCTAACAAATGTGAGCCTATACATCTCTTTAATTGAAACTTGAAAGATTTGCTAAGATACCTTTGACAAAGCCAAAAGCTGCAGATGTTCCAGTCTTGAGCTGAAAATTGTCAAGATCACGCCGAACAGCATAACGAAAGGTGACACCAAACAATGCACAGCTGATGAGAGTGATTACTGAAGGAAGTATTAACTGGGATGTGTCGGATGTCTGAGCCAAGGAAATAGGCAAACCAGCCAAGGTGCCAACTATAGCAGAAATAGTAGCAGCTTTTACGGATTCAAGCCTCTCTTTGTTTTTGTACATAGCTTCTCTCTCTGTTTCTGTCATCTTCAAATCTTTATCTTCAATTTCAATTTCAAGAGAGCGTTCTGCTTCCTCAACTAATGCTCTTGCTTCTAATATTTCCTTCTGGCATTCCTCAATCTTTGATTTAAAAAAATATCCCCATTAGTAACATATCGTTTCAACTTTCTTTGTTGATCGATTATCAGAAGTAGAACTGGCAAAATGGTCGGCCCGGTCAAATGGGGTCAGTCAGGTCAGACTGGGTTGACCCAAAGCACTTTTTGCATTAAATATGATTACAAACCATCTCCAAGACGGCCTAGTGGAAAAGCATCCTAGAGGTCTCAGAAGAGACCTGGGTTCGAACCTCACTAGATGAATATCTTGGGATGGCCAGTGAAAATTTTTAGGAAATGGCCAGTGAAAATATCCCCAGGTAGCCTAGGTTTACCCATATTAAATATGATAACAAATATATATATTTCCAAATTTGAAGTTATTTCCCATCGATCTAAGAGGCTGTACCGCTGTACATTAAATTAACAGTTTGGCTACTTTTCGGGTGAAATTAGTCATTCTTTTGGTCACAACTAACAAAAAGTTTATTACTTTATCTAGTTTAAATAAATGGTTATAAAAGTTAACCAGGGTATACCCTTTTACCCAAAATAAATGGTTATAATGATAAGATTGCCACATAAATATGATCATTATAATAAAGATATACAGATAAATTCCTACACTATCAAAGCTTGTGAAAAAACTATCAAAATACCTCAAAAATAAAATGCATTAAAAATTCAAGTAAAACCATTTATATTCTACATGGCGATTGATAATTATTTTTATTTAGAAATGCGCAATAGCGGAGGGTGTTTGCCCCCTCCAACCAACACAAGGTAAGTTTACAATTTAAAGGTTAAATACTGTTTTAATCGGCGCCTCCCAATCAAGCAATCGGTCCCCATAATATCAAATCTTGGCTCCGCCCAAGGAATGTGGTTCCTTTTATGTCATAACATCCCTAAGGGTGGGTTAGCAAAATCCTAAAAAATATATGATACAAAACAAACTAACCTCAGCAGCTCTAGTTTCAAGCTGACTAATATACTCTTTGATTTTCTTGTTTTCAGTTTCTTGTATTTCAATCTGGGCAAGTTCTCGTTTAGCCAACTCAACTCTTTGTGTAGCTTTATCCAACCCATCTAACAAAGCCCTGTTTTCTTCTTTATTCAACAGTTGATCCACTCTTTCATCAACTATACCTGAAAGTAAATTCTTTAACCCCCCAACATTATTGTTAGTGTTTTCATTAGTACTGCATTTGATTGTGAATGAGTTAATAATAAATCTTGATGAAGATGATGGTGGTTTAAAGGGGTTGATAAATGGAGTTTTTGTGGATTGAATTGAAGGGTTTGGGGAGTAAATGAGTGTTGGATTTGGTGTGGTTGTCATCATTCTTTATTGGGATATCTTCAATTTTTTTGCAGCTTTGAAGAAATTATTATGCACCTTTGAAATGATATTGGAGTAGGTTACAAAAATAGTCCCTCAACTATCCTTTGGTTTTCATTTTATATAAAAACAATCAATTCGTTAGAGTGGGTATAAAGGAAATGAAATTTAGCATACACCAGTATACACCATACGAAAAAGTCTAGTTCTAGACTTCTAGTTACCGTTAAGCATTAATAACGATTTACATGTAACCTTAATTCATATTCTGTTTTTGTATTATTGTAACACCGTAACTAGACTAGGCATTTTATTTTAACATCGTAATTGTCATTTTGATCTATACATGTTACTTTAAACGATCATAAGTCATATTTTAATCTATCCGTGTATTATATATGTGGTTGGTTATTGTAAAACAAGTATTAAAGTAAAACAAATAAGATAAGATCTTGACCGTTGGGTCATGATAAAACTGATGCACGAAGATTCATAGATTACAAGTATACACAATGATGCACGAAGATTATCATGATGCACAACCATTTTCAGTAAAGAGAATATGATTGTTTTATTTGTTTTACTTTAATACTTGTTTTATTTTAACCAAAACCTATATAATATATATATATATATATAAATAAGAAGCAATTTAATTAAGAAAGGGAAGGAATGTGACTTTTTATTTTTTAACTTTTTTTTTTTTTATTATAAAAACTCCATCAAAAAAAAAAAAAAAAAACAATTTCATAATTCGAGGGCAATGAGTTATGTGTTAAAAACGGATGGATATGGTACGAGTTTTATATAGAAAGAGGATTACGTATTTTAGATTTTTTTATTTTTTTTTTGGAATGAGTTTTGATTAAAAAAATTGAAAAAATTATAAAAAAAAATAAAAATGAAAAAATGAGATAAAAAAAATAAAAAAGTCACCTTGCTTCCTTTCTTTCCTTAATTCCGTTCTCTTTTGATCTCTATCTTATATATATATATGCACCAAATCAGTGTTGAAAAGACAAATGAACCTTTGTTTTACAAGTGTAAAATGAGATATGTATATAAAAAAGTATGATATATATGTGAACAAATTTTAAAAGTTTGTTAGGCAATCAGTGCAATAATAAAGTTAATGATGTAACTATATACAAAATAAAAAATAACACATTCTATTGATTAAACCCTTTCTTTTATTGTAAATGTTTTTTGGTAAAGTGCATACCTTTCGGTGTACCGATTGGTTGTTAATTGTTCGTTCCATGAATACGTCATTAACTTGGACGTCGGCCGTGGAACAATTTTAATATGAAAAAAACATTATGTATGTTTTAATATTTGATATTTTTGAAGTATTTATACGTAGGTAGGAATAAAACTATCAACTTTTTATATTATGCTAATGACAAAATTGAATATCATACACACTGATATATATGATTCGTGTAACATTGTACTGCATTGGATAGATACAAGGGATTTATAAATATGGTATATTTTAAAGACACTTTGTCAAGTATCGCATTCACATTCTGTGAATCAGTGAATGGGACATATCTTCATGCAATCATGCGTGTTATACTTGGTCAAGTATTGCATCCACATTAACTGTGAATGGGACATATTTATATATATTATTTTTTGAAACGGTATATTTCAAACAACAATTTCATCTCACCATACAAGGATGATGTAACGCCCCAAAGTTTTAAAGGTAATAAAATAACCTATTTTGTAGTTTTGTCATTTATAAAAGTTCCTTGTATTTTATTTTGAGAATGGAATACTTAGTAGTTGGAACTTTAGT
>JAOXNX010000001.1:27665944-27678712 GCA_028566075.1 Solidago caesia
CTACCCCCTTTTACATCAATTACCTTTACAATAATAACCACACCGCTGCCACCACCAACGCCGTCACCACTTGTCGCGCCACCACCACTACCAACCGCCGCCGCCACCACCACACCACCGTCGCATTACGCGGGTACCATGCTATATATAAAAATAATAATATTTGAAACCCATTTTCAAGATTTCTATATATATACATCATTATATATCTATCAATAATTCAGTATACTAAACGACATGTGTCTGTTTTAATCTTAAATAATTAAAACGAATTTTCCTTTTAATTTTAATGAATTAAAACGAATTTCCTGATTTACAGTATATTTATCAAATTATTATTATTATTTTTGTATACAAGTTCATAATATAGTATGTATCATATCTTATTCTATCTATATTAATATTCGTTATTTTTTTTAATACAATTTTAAATTACTAAATACTCATATAATGAAATTTCATGAAAAAGCGTATGTTTGATACATCAACGGCATGTATTGAATTGAATCGAACTAACAATCTTAAAATTATTTTACTGGATATATATTTAATAACTAGATTTATATCCGTGTCAAATACATAAGATGTTTACGACATTTTCAAGATTAAATATATGTAACCCATAAAACCTTGCAAATTAAAATATAAAAATATATGAAAAACAAACCGAAAAATTCAAATGTAAAGAATATAATTAAAAAAATCTAAGTAAAAGAATAAAATAAAATAAAAAAACAAAGGAAGATGATATACCAATTCAAATGAGATCTTTTGGATAAATAATAAACCCTAAAAGTAAGAGAGAAAATTATATAGATAAGATTTTACACAAACTCAATATTAATTAAATTCATAAATACATAATCAAAAATTCAACATAAACACAATTTTCATCAAAGCATACAAAATATAAATATAATAAAAATTATATATAGATACAAAATTTATATGATCCAAATAACCATTTAACATAATTAATCAGTAATCAAAAAACATCTTTCAATTGTTGCAGTTCCAACAATCAAGACAAATTATGTACCTAACAATAACCACATTGCTTTAAAGTACAATCTTTAATTTATAAAGAAACCACATTGCTTTAAAGTACAATCTTTAATATATAAAGAAATGAATTGTCGTTGTTTTTAACATTGTATGTTGTTGATCGTTAATAAACGTCGGAATTCCAAAGGACAATAAAATTAGAGTTTTTTTAAAAATCTTTTGCCCTAATATTATATCCTCTATTAACACAAAGGGACATGAATAGTGAAACACAAGTACCAAAGCACAATGTACAATTGTTAAAACAGTGACTTCATAAACAAATCCAGCTTTAAATATATAAATAATTTACCAAATTTAAAACAAAAATAAAGTAGAAGGGTTGGTTTGATCTCACATGTTTTGGTTTTCATTAGACTTTGAGGTCTGAGGATCTAACCCTCCCCCACCCCTTTTGTTTTTTTTATACACAACTTTATTTAGTTGGTTATAAAGCCTTTTATTTTATTTAATGATTTTAGAGCCCAAAGTCCCAAACTTGCATTTAGTTAATTTTCATTTAACTACAGTCACAAGGATTAGAAACAAAACTCCATGGAGGAATGAAGCTATACATATAACATATATCTTGCGCATCAAAGAATCTTTTGAAGCAAAATAACAGGCAGTCCATTATAAATTAAATCACAACGACCGGGATTTGAACGGATCTTGCAAGTGTAATAACGGATCACAGCTTAGCCGGAAGCATTGTATCGCCGTCGTTGATTTGACCGGATGCATCACAGAGCACCGAAAAATGATATGCAGAGCTGGATTCGAAAAATCTTGAAGTTGTAACGATAGATCATAGCTTAGCCGGAAGCATTGTGTCGCCGCATTTGATTTGACCGGATGCATCACAGAGCCTTGTCGGATATTGCAGGTGGAATGACGGATCTTGCAGGTGATGGATGTTGCAGTTTCCCATCTTGGTTTTGTTTTCAATTATCTTATATGTTGCAAAATGGAAGATTTTTTTTAACGGAGTAAATGGAAGAAGTATTGGATGGTCAAATTGAAAACATGGACTATACAATTTTCAAAAAAGTTAAATGGAAGAAGTATTGGATGGTCATAGAGGGATACAAGATAACGTTGAGTAGTTTCTTTTAAGTTCTTTCAAGTTGAATCAATTAACTTTTTTTTAAAGAAATTAAACTAATTAAAATGCTCTAAATATGATTAAGGATTCTATAAACATGGTTAAGGTTCCATCATTAAGTAAATTTAAAGTCCCGCTATTTTTTCACTCTCACAAATTTCAACTTGATAGAACTTGAGATAGTGAAAACTGGAGAGGATATAAAAAAAAAATTAACGGCATCCCATCCCCATGTGTAATTGCTTTGATATTTAAGTTAATATATTATGTATTTCTATGTTAATTTTTTTTTTTTATGTATTTCTACATTTTCTTTTACATAATCATATACCTATGGCTTGTATTGTGGATTGTAATTTATTTTTATTTTAGTTTTTTGTTTTAGGGATTATATATATATATATATAAGACCGATTTTGGTCCGATCGTTTGAACCTTGAACCACGTCATTTTTCAGTTTGAAGTCCAGTCCGGTCCGATTCTGAAAACATTAGTTACAACCTCTCTCAAGCTTTTAGTGGGCTTATGTATGAAATTAACGGAGCTTAGACATGTTAAAAATTCCAATCTCATTATATTGAAGATATATGTGGATATGTATGTATAATTCTTATGATTACGATAGTTGTTCGTTATTTGTTTTTCTTATCGAAGAACATTTATTGAATTAGTTGATTTAAATAAATGAGACTGTAACGACATTCCTGAAACTTGCTATTGCAATTTAATTTTATATTTGGCTTTACAAAGAGAATAACAATGTATCTAACATGAAGTAGTTGTGATATTTACCTTAAATAAATATATGTTTCATACACAAATTTTGAACAAACATATCTACGATGTAGTTGTTTTGACATTGCCTTTTAATTATTATTTCTATCCGTTGCACCAAACGGATTATCTTGTTTCACGCGTGGTGCTAGCGAAGGATACTTTACCGCAAAACTTCATTCCACGCGTGAAAATATCAAAGGCGACGGTGTAGCTTTTGGTTACCGCAAGTTTCATCCATGTTTACCGCCACGATGCCATCGCCCTAACTCATTACCGCTTATGCTTGCACACACCGTACGATGTGCGGCGTGAAACCTCCTAGTTAAGATTATTATTAGAGACACATATCAATTTCTATGTAAATGGTTTTCCTCTTTTATTAACCAACAATCTAGTGAATGTAGAACCGATTTTTCAATTGTCAAACACTCAAACCTCATAGTGATATTTTACTATTTCTTCTAAATCTAAACAAACCTGGTTTGTTCAATTACCAACAAACAAATTTTCAATTATTTCCTGAAAGATATACGCGTTTATATCTCTTTGTAATCTTCCAAAAAAACAAAAATAAAAAGATAAATAAAAATACACAAAACAATAATCATTATTATACACCCTACCGACACCCTTTGGCTACAATGGTTAACAGGCCCATAGTCTTGGATCCCATTTCTCATTAATATATATACATACATACATACATATACATATATCTTGTCATCCTTTTCATTTCAAACATAGATTTTTGTTAAAAGGATCTCTCTGCTTTGCTGTATGCTCTTCACTTTTTCTGTTCACACACACACACTTTCCATAAATACCCAGATCAAGATCTTGATCATAATTTCAAGATCTTAAGACAAAAATGGAGCTTTTTTACTTGACAGTGTTTGGTGGTTTAGCCATTGTTGTTGCTACATTGGAGCTTAGCAAGAACAATAAAGATAGAATCAATACTTCTTCTGCTTTCAATTCTTTCAAGAACAATTACCTCCTTGTTTACTCTCTCATGATGGGTATATTTCTATTTATATCTATTTGTTATTTGTATATGTATATATTATGTTTTTTTGGTTTTATAATTGTGTTTCTTGCACATTGTTGTTAATTTGAGTTGAACCATTTGTGATTTGGTGTATAGGAGGTAAGATTGGATCTGGGTTAATCAAGATTTGTGTTATATGTTGATAAAGTGTTGGCCTTTTTTGGATTCTTTTTGGATCTAGGGTACTAATATTTAAGATCTTTTGTTTAGTTAAGTGAAATAGTTGGATTTAGTATTTGGATCCATAATGTGTAGCTACTCTCTATCCATGTGTAAGGGTAAGACTGACTATAGCCCACCACCCCATACCCTGCTCATGGCTGGATCGAGTATCATTGACATTGACATCCATAATGTGTAGCTAGTATGTGGGCAATTTTGATGTTTTAAACTTACTTGTTACACTTAGATGAGTGTATTATGCTTGAATTGTGATAATAAGTTATTGATTCACTAATCAAACTTGTTTATTATTTAAGTTTGTTTTCGAATAGTAGCTATAAGAATTATTTTTTGATTGAGTAGCTATAAGAATGAGTAAATGAATTACGTGATATTTTAACAAGAAAATGCAACGCACTATTCATTTTTCACCGATGTATGCAAATTTGTTTTAGAAACATCTAATGTTATACATACCAACGTACCGTTTCTTACCAACTTATGCAATTTGTTGCATTTAATGGTTACCAATAGCACGATTCAGTAAGAAGCGCTAAGTATGTCACATTAAATGTTACTGAAGAAGTAAGTTGAATTTATCTCTAAAAGGTGAATAGTACATTGCATTTCTTGCAGTTTACCCTTTTGAAATTTCAAACTTGTTTGTGTTAAAGTTGGACCAATGAAATCTTGCTTTTATCGGTATGCATATTACATAAGTTAGAGTATTACATATAATTTTCTGAACGCATTTCATTGCGGTTGTAGCTGGTGATTGGCTACAGGGGCCGTATGTCTATTACCTTTATACCACATACGGTTTCGGGAAAGGAGATATTGGGCAGCTTTTTATTGCTGGCTTTGGATCTTCCATGCTGTTTGGGACAATTGTTGGATCCCTAGCTGATAAACAGTAATTTCTCATTTCCCTTCATCCAGTTTTAATATATATTTTTACATTTTAAGTAGTTATTATTCTTCTGAATTTAACTCAAGTTTTGTTGTGCTAAATTCAGTGGTCGGAAAAGAGCTTCAATTACTTACTGCATAACTTATATTTTGAGTTGCATCACCAAGCATTCACCTCAGTACAGAGTTCTGATGGTGGGACGTATATTGGGAGGAATTGCCACTTCTCTCCTCTTCTCAGCCTTTGAATCATGGCTAGTTGCTGAACACAACAAGGTGAGATGTGATATTTGGTTGTGTGTTTCAAAAATAATTATGTGATATTGAATAATCAGAATCAGATCATTTGCAGCAATAAATTGACTTGTTGAAGATAGTTCTCGGATTTATGTTTTAAAAGTGATTCTTTAATATTCAACAATAGAGATCAGATGATCAGTGGTATGTTGTTTTGAAACTTGAAAGTGAGTGTGAAATGGGAGTAAGAGTCCCACAAATTAATATTGATTACTATGATTTCTATTCACAATAATCTAATAGTCAGAAGCATAATCTGTTTCTCCAAACAATAAAACTTATGATCTCCTTAATGGCTTAATGACTGGATTTATGTTATATGCTATAAGATGATATTACTTAGAGAAGAAAAGTGTAACCAAAATGTAGGTTTTAATTGTCATTATAATGATCGGAATCGGTTCTAACTTATCTTCTTTTGTTGCATTGTAGAGAGGCTTTGAGCAACAATGGCTATCAATTACGTTCTCCAAGGCAGTATTTCTTGGAAACGGGCTTGTTGCCATTTTGGCTGGTTTATTGGGGAATCTGTTAGTCGGTTCATTAGCTATGGGACCCGTGGCTCCATTTGATGCAGCTTCCATCTTCCTTGCCATTGGAATGGCTGTTATCATATCATCTTGGACTGAAAACTACGGTGACCCATCGGAAAGCAAGGATTTAATGACCCAATTCAAGGGAGCTGCTGTGGCGATTGCATCTGGTTATTCTCTCTTTTAATTTTCTATGTAGAGGGGGAAGAGTGGGAGGGTCGGATGGGTTGCACAATGGGTCAAAATGGGTTCGGGTCAAAGCAGGTACTTTTGGTGTGGGCCATGTGTGTCTCTGGCTGACCTGAAACAGTTTCTGCAATTTTAAATAAATAGTTAGGGTGTCAAATATGATCATTATTTTTTGGATTTCAAATACTTTTTAAAATAAAGTGATTTAGGAGGTTTTACCCATTAATTAAACTTTTGACGATATTTGATCCGTTCAACCCATTTGACCTGTTTGAGATAAACAAAACCTTAGTCAACCCATTCAAAACTTAACAGGCCAATATTTATACCTCTATAACTATCCTAGATTTTCATCTGATATTGTAAATTTGTTTGTCAATCAGATGAAAAGATAGCATTATTGGGTGCGATTCAATCCCTATTTGAAGGTTCAATGTACACTTTTGTGTTTTTGTGGACTCCTGCTTTGAGCCCAAACGGTGAAGACATTCCACATGGTTTCATTTTTTCTATTTTCATGCTGTCCTCCATGTTGGGAAGTTCTTTGGCTTCTAGGCTTTTGGCCCGTACATCCATTAAAGTCGAAAGCTACATGCAAGTCGTTTTTGTCATCTCTTCTGCATCTCTCTTGCTTCCCGTTATCACAAGTGTATGTGACATGCTTCCTTTTAGGCTTAGTTTGTATTATTAATATTAATTAGAGGTGGCTAATGGGCAGGTTCGCGGGTTGGGAACAAGCTAAATCAGATAATTTCTAATACATGTCAAAAACAGGATGTTTTTATTCACCCTATCTTTTTGCTCCTTTTTCTTGAGCTTTATAAATTACCAATGTTTTGAATATGATTAAATAACCATAGAACTAAGATACTTAGGTCGCTTTGACCTGATTGCGCATTTGATATGTTTTCTTTGTAACCAAGTTTCAAAAGCTTACCTGGTTGACCTGTAAGATGAGATTTGATAGCCTAAATCAACCCATTTCTCAGTAAACGTGTTAAAATTGCTACCTCTAACTATTAATAAGCATAGCCGTCTGGGAGATTAAATTTATTCGACTTTTTTTTATTTTTTTTCCAACAGTTTTTGGTGGCTCCTTCCGTGGAAAAGGGTGGAAGCATAAAATTTGCAGGATGTATCCAGTTGATTGGATTCTGTGTATTTGAAGCATGTGTTGGTTTATTTTGGCCATCAATAATGAAAATGAGGTCCCAATACATTCCTGAGGAGTCTAGAAGCACAATTATGAACTTTTTCCGCATACCCCTCAACATTTTTGTATGCATTGTTCTTTATAACGTAAGCTCTCTATCCCTATACTATGCCACACACTTGCTCTCTCGAACCTATAATTATTGTTTTTTCTTCTTCTTTTAAAGGTTGATGCATTCCCAATCACTGTCATGTTCGGAATGTGTGCTGGTTTCCTCCTCCTTGCATCTATGTTGCAAAGGCGCCTCTTGGGTGTTGCAGAAAGATCAAGTATGTTCTCGACCTCTATATTTGCTTTGAAATTCCACCATTTTTTAT
Organism: Solidago caesia; assembly: GCA_028566075.1. NCBI lineage: Eukaryota > Viridiplantae > Streptophyta > Magnoliopsida > Asterales > Asteraceae > Solidago > Solidago caesia. The sequence continues at coordinate 27,673,539 of JAOXNX010000001.1, forward strand.
TTTGAAACTCAATTTTACTTGGTAAACGTGGTTGTTAAGTCGTTTGTTTTGTACATTTGGTTTACAGGGCAAGACAAGGTGAGGGAACTAGAGGCCGAACCACTCACTATCTAATATATATATTAAAGAAACATATGAAGATTTATAAAGAAATGGTCAAAGTCGATAAATCATTCTTATTTAAAGGTGTGTGCAATGTGCAATATATTTCGTCTCTTGGGAATCAGATGGTTTCTAAGGTCATAGGTGGTTATGAAGAACATGAAGATACAACTAAAAAGTTCATTGAGAATAAGGAACTTGTTATACCATTAAGATAAGTTAGAGAGTATTATGAAGTTTTCATAGTTTGGTTCAACACTAACAATGGTTATTTCTAACCTAAAGTGTTTCTACATTTTGTAATGCTGTTTTTTTTGTAGTAATATTTATCAACATTAATGATGTTCATTAAGAAGCAAACATTTAGTACTTACCTTGTTTGATCTATTTTACAACTCATATTATTAGATGATTTGCATAACAATTCATTCTCTCTTGTGGGTAGCACATACATGTTCAAAATGGATAAGTTGTTACTTTTTTTTTTCTTCTTATATAAAAATTACAATCATATTGTTGAAAAATTACACATTTTTAATCTTCGAAATTACTACTTTACTCTTATCTTAACAAAATCTTAATTAACACTTGCATAATATATTTAGTCAACTCTCACATCTTAAATATTAATTAATACTTACCTTATATATTGGGAGATGATATTAGTACCACTTAATTCAATAAATCTACCACACTCATGCTTAATTTACTTATACAATCTGTTGTATCATTTGTACTGTGTGGTAAATTAATCAAAAACGATGGTACGAATATCAATTCCCTTATATAATTTGTCAAACTTTCCATTTCTATAATTATATAACAACAGATTAACAACGGGTTATTAGTTATTACACGACATATCCGGGGTCGCCGTATTGCGCGAGTATCCTCTAGTTTTAGCTTAACTTGTTAGGAGCCAAACCGACTTAAATGAATTCTCTTAAACATGGACTTCCAACAGATATAAATGAAGCAAACCTGGTTTGTTCATATATGTTCGTTTAGTTTTAATTAAATTTAGGAGCTCAAACACTTAGAATTGTCATAAATTTTAGTATCGCGTTCATTTGTTCATTTAATAAATAAACAAAAGTAAATAAATGTCAAATTAATCGTCAAACGTTTAGTTCGTATTTACAGGTTCGAATCCAATCCTAACTGCACAAGAAGATATCCCAAGACAACCGATCACTGCCTCGGATTGAGTCCTTAGGAATGGTCCAGTCGGGCCAATGGACCAGGGATCAAAGTTTTTCCGTCGTTTCAAATATTTTGATAAAAAAAATGTTCAGTTTGTATACCACCTCCATTTGATGGTGATATTTTATGAGTTTATATCTATACACCTACCAACGAATTCCATGCAACCCCAATAATGAGGGGCAAAAAATGGTCAAAAAAAAATGAAAAAGTTATAGCTAGACAAATGGATAAATATCATAATTCAAAAGGGGTCGGCAAAGCAAGCAAAAAAAATGATCACAATTTAGAACTCACCTAAAATCCAATACAACTCATCTAGTCCAAAAAAACAAAGAAAACCCTACACTCTCTATTTTCTTTCTTACACTATTATTTTTTTTTTCTTCACAAATTCCATAATTCTGAAATTCATAATACCTACGTCACAGATTTGAAAGTTTCCGTGTAGATTACCATTAATTAATCAAACAAAAAAGTCATCATTTTCTTGCCATTAATATACATATACATACATACACATACAATACAAATATATATTTACAATCACACTTTAGATCCTCATGCTCTTCACTTACAAGCTTCTTTCTGTTACTGGGTATCTTTTCTTTGATCCTTATTTAAATCTTTTTTGTGGATTCTTAAGCTTAATTACATAATTAGTAAATACCCATTTCATATTTCATGTCTTTGTATAATAAAATTACAAACTTAGTCAAATATATGTTTTTTTTAATCCTTTTTATGGTTTTTTTAGCTTAATTACATAATTAGTAATACCCATTTCATATTTTATCTTTTTGTATAATAAAAATACAAACTTAGTCAAATATATATTTTTTTAAAATCTTTTTAATGGTTTTTTTAGCTTAATTACATAACTAGTAAATACCCATTTCGTATTTTATGTTTTTATATAATAAAGTTTCAAACTTTAGTCAAAGAAGTGCGTGCAAGTTATGTATCAAGATTTCTTGTTAATATGAATTAACAAAAAAGTGATATTTTTTGCTTTTTAAGCTTTATCTCTTTCATATCTGATTTGGGTATTGTGTAAACAGATTTTAAATTGAGAAAGAAAGTTGAGTGGATTTGTTTTTTGGTGTGTGATCATCAATGGCTGATATGGTTGGACCAAGATTGTATAGTTGTTGTAATTGTAGAAACCATGTTGCACTTCATGATGATGTCATTTCTAAAGCTTTTCAGGTGAGATATCTAATTTGAGATTTTTTTTCCCGATACTTGATGGTTGTTAGACTAATTTTCTTTTTAAGTATTTGATGCAGTTGGTTTTAGTATAGTTCTTGAATTTGTTTCTTCGATTGTTCATGTAATCTTATGTTTATGTTAATGGTGGGCATTGAATTGTAGTTCCCTTTTGAATGCATATTGGTAGATAGTAAAGATGAAAAACGGGTGTTTGGGATTGGTTATTTAAGTGTTTATCTAAGTACGAGTACTTATCTGTTTATCCTCCCTATATCTCAAAATAAGTGTCCACGTAAAAAAACCAATTAAGCAGTTCTCCAGAGAGTGACTACAATTTAAAATTGGCTATAAACACTCTAAAATAAGCAATCCCAAACACATGGTGTTATGGTGTATATGCACATGTTACTGAAATGGATAGTGAAAAGTTGTGATTAAGATGACAGATGGGGTAAAAATGTAAAATATTAAGTAGAAGATGACTTGTGTGAGTACAACTGTGCTCTGAGAGCTCGAGTTGTTATAACAAAAGTTTGAATATGTATACAGTTATAACGTTTATCATAGTCTTAATGATATGAGAATGCATGGAAAGGTTCAGATAACAGCTCCTAATCTTTTCTATATAAGGAGTGTTTGGATTTACATATTTGGAATGGGTCATCTTATTACTGCAACTTGATGTTGCTATAGTCGGTATTTAATGTGTGGATGACAAATTCTACTACTGATTATCTGATTGAGATAGTAAGTTACAACCAACCTGCAGCAAACCTAACAGATAGAAGTTATGACTTGTTTACCGTCTTTTTATAACTTGAAAGACTTGTATATTCGTTTCGCCCACCGTCTCTACCTTTTTTTTTTCACAAAATGTTTTTTTGATCTTTCTATCTGCTGGTTTCTTATATAGTCAGAATGACCAAACACTACATCTGATCATATAATTTTACATCTTTAAAGAAGATAAGCACATTAAAATACAATTTTATAGAGAACGTGTTGTTGCAACTGATAATATGATTATGATTATTATTACATAATCACTTTAAAAGCACTTATCCAAACACTCCCTTAAGTTACAGATGTATGTCTGTTCAAGATCCATTTGTAAACAAAAACCATGTACTTGCATCGCAATTGGTAGATGGGCTCTTAGTAAAAGGATGATTTTTGATATACGCCTATGCTTAGTTATTATGCAATGTGTCTAGACTGTTGAAAGGATGCTATTCTCCTTGTTTATATAATATCTCTACTTTTGGAGTTTAACAGTGGATTATCAATGTACTTAATTTTGCATCAAAATTGGTTTTAGGGAAGACATGGTAGAGCCTTTTTGTTCTCTCATGCTATGAATGTTTCCATGGGACCTAAAGAAGATAGGAATCTCATGACTGGTCTCCACACAGTCGCTGATGTCTACTGCTCTGATTGCCGTGAGGTTTTGGGATGGAAATATGAACGGGCTTACGAGGAAACACAAAAGTACAAAGAAGGCAAATTCATTCTTGAGAAGTCAAAGATTGTCAAAGAAAATTGGTAGTAACTATTAATCATATATAAATATTTCCTTTTCGTTATTGCACCTATGAATGCAAGTGTATGGAATGTCTGTTCAGCGTTCTTCCTATCCAATAATTTCATGTTGATAAAGTGTTCTATTTGTTGGTTTCCCCATTCATTGTCGATTCATCTGTCACTCTGTCCCGTGCAGACCTGTATTTAAGATAATGGAACTCTGTGAACAGCATTTGTTGGCTTTTCAGGTTTCTTGTTAATCAAATGTTGTGTAAATAGTCTTAATGATTTTGACAATTGTGATTCTGTATATATGTAGAGTAATGCAACTTGATAAGCTTTTATGGTGCTTTTTACTTGATTCTAAATGTTTTTTCGGTTTTTTGTTAATCATAGCTGTAGCAGGAGGTCATGTAATGTTTCTACAAGTTTTTGTGTAACCCAAGTCCCCAATTGTTTTTCATTCAAGGATGAAAAACGTGGCTCTAGCTATATGGGCTAAGATAAGTAGGTTAGGCGGGTTGGATAACCGGTCAAAACGGGTTCATGTGAAAGCGTACATGTCAGGTTGGCAATACTAGCCACAATACCATCCTAACAAGAATCAAGTGACGGAGACCTGATACAATATTATGGCAGTTGGATTGGGTCAGATGGGTTGACCTGGAATTGATTCGTTTAATCGGAATGGCATATTAAAAGAAATAAAACATATGTATATCAAAAAGTACCAAATTGTGTGAAATAGTGCGGGTTGAATTCAGGTTAAACATGCTGAAAGATGACTGGATAACCGATTGAACCGACACCCATTTAATACGCAGAGTTTTGGGTCGCTTGACATGTTAAACATGTTGAGTACATGCTTAGGGTCCTGCAGAATCCCCCATACAGTATTTATCGAGACTTTCAATCCATTCTACCTGGTTAAGTATTATATCTGAGTTTATTCCCTTTTGAGCTGAAAAAGACTAAATGGGTTGAAAATACCCACTCAGAACTCAACATACTTGCATCTATACACACATGTTTTTCATATTTTTTGAAATTTAAAATCCAGTTAGGGTACACGGAGTGCCCCGGGGAAAAAGGTGGTCACCGGTTTTTGCCTAATTGCACACCGCCCCGCCCTATAG
>JAOXNX010000001.1:27678812-27689586 GCA_028566075.1 Solidago caesia
ATCCACGAAATCGACTCGTTTTTGGTTTAGAAATCGACCCAAGTGATAGATAAACAAAACCCCTAACATTTTGATACTTAAAACGACTCGAAACACTCGATTTTGAGCCTTTGAAAACCGGTCAAAACCTAGATCCGAAAATAAAGAGTTTTTCATAAAAATCAAGAGATTCAAGGCATTTCTAGGATAGATCGAGCAATAGATTGTATAAAACACTTACCAATCGATAAATAAACGAGTTTAGATCAAAATCTTGCAAAAACTTTAGAGAGAGAAAGTAGAGAGAGAGATTTTGAAAGAATAAAAAACCCTAGCTTCTCTCTCTAACTATGGGCGATTTTCCTCTTCCCATGCTTGCCTTTGATTCGAATTGATTAAGCTTGTAAATGTGTCCCTATCATTAATTCTTGAATTCCTTTAGGGTTTAAGGATTGATTGACGTGCATGTTTGAGTTTTATTGGTTCGTTTTTGAGGTATTCATTCGTTTCCGTCCATAATTAGGGTTAGGGTTTTGTTTCGTTTCTGTTCTTCATTTAGTTTACAGGCTTAGTTCGTATTGTTTTTTTGTCTGCATGGTTTAATTGTTATGGAGAGATCGAAATCTAGTAAGGGTTCTGATCCTGGTGGCGGCCTTGCTGCTAGGGTTAAGAATATTGATGGTAAAAAACTCCCTGTTCGTACGGCTGTGAGAAACCCTAGCAAGAGTTCTGTGACTCAGTCTAGTGTTTCGTCGGGTGATGGTGTTTCTGGAAGCAATGTTGCAGGTGGTGGTGCTGATGCCACTGTTAAAACTCCTGTGCATGTGTCCCCTAAAAAGGTTCAGTTTGTGGTGCCTCCTTCGGATTTTGGTGATAAACAGACAGCGGGAGTGGAGGGTGGAAGTAATGTTAGTGGTAGTCCGGAATATGATGAGTATGGATGTGTTAAAGGGATGCCGGTTACGGCGGATGATATTGATGCTCAAAATATGTCAGCGGGAAAGGATGGTGTGAGTGGATCGACGGTAAACCCTAATGTGGATGGTAACAATGCAAAACGGAATGATGCAGAAAACTCTGTCCCGGTTGATCATGACCATGTTGAGGGTGATGCAAAGAAAACCAATGATACGGCTAAACAGGTAAAATTTGTGGGTGTATCTACTGAAAAACATGATGCTAATGCTGAGAACCAGACCGATAGGACATCGTATGCTGAGAAATTGAAGGCTGGCTCGGGGAAAAGTACTGTTAATTTCAGGAAGATGGAGAATATGGTAGCGAAGGAGGGTGTGGATGTAGTATTACCGAGGGAGTCAGTTAGAGTAGTGCAGGATCGATTTGCTAATACGCTTTTTGGGTACTTCCTAGGTGACAGATTAGCCTATCCAGTGGTCGAATACTACGTAAAGAGTAACTGGAACAAGTTTGGTTTGCAAAAGGTTATGATGAACGCGAATGGGTATTTCTTCTTTAAGTTTTCTGAAAAAAAGGGTATGTTAGATGTACTAGAAGGTGGTCCATGGTTGATCCGGAATGTCCCAATTTTTCTTAATGTATGGTCTCCGAAGGCGAAGTTTTAAAAACAAGAGATAAAGGATGTTGCGGTTTGGATTAAGCTGCATAATGTCCCGTTACCTGCTTATACGGATGATGGTTTGAGTTTGCTATTTTCGAAACTTGGTAATCCCAAAATGCTTGATGCTTATACTAGTTCCATGTGTACTGAATCGTGGGGGAGAAGTAGTTTTGCTCGGGCTCTAATTGAAATTTCTGCTACGGATGCCCTCAAATCTGAATTATCAATTGAAATCCCAGACTTAGATGGTGATGGCTATACTAGGGAGATAATGCGCGTGGAATATGAATGGAAGCCTCCAAGGTGTGAGCACTGCTGTGTTTTTGGTCATAATTCTGATGTGTGTCCAAAACAAGTCAAGAATCCAAAGAATAAGGCTGTGGTTGATGATGAGGGTTTTACTGAGGTAAAAGGAAAAAAGAAAGCTATGAATAAAGCTGGTTTCAACCTCAACAAGCAGAAACAAAAGTTTGAATATCGGCCTGTGGCTGCGAAAAAAGATCCTAAAGATGTTCCGAGCTCGTCAGGTACCAAAGCTAGCCCGTCTTTTGTACAAACGAGTAAGTCTTCTGCTAATGTTACTACTAGTAATTCTTTTGGAGTTTTGAACGAGGATAAGGGTATAGAACCTGGTAAAGGGCATAGCAATCCTATGGGTAGCACTAATAGTTTTAATGTAACCATAGACTCTGATGGGGAGGAAGTTATTGAAATAAATGAAACTGAAAATGCTGAGTTTATGACATCTGGTACTATTCCGGGGGATACGGTAACGGGGGCAAGCACTCCTGGTTCAAATGTTGTTAATGGGTAGTATAGCTTCATGGAATATAAGAGGATTGAACCGTCCCCTGAAACAAAGTGAGGTTCGTCAGGTAGTGAAAGAAAATCATCTTAACTTGTGTGCAATTTTGGAGTCTCATATGGATGTATCTCGGTTACTGCATGTATGTAAGAAGATATGTAGGAATTGGGATTGGACCTCTAATGGGGGTCTGTGTAGCCGTGGCACTCGTATTATTCTTGGTTGGAACACTGATGTGGTTGATGTGATGGTACTGTCCCAATCTGATCAGGTTATGCATGTCCAGGTTAATTTTAAAACTGATAATAAAGCTATGTTTTGTTCCTTTGTTTACGCTGATAATCATTATAAGAATAGGAGAGAGCTTTGGCAGAATTTGAATATGCATAAGGTTTTCACTAATAATAAGCCTTGGGTCATTTTAGGGGACTTTAATGTCTCCTTGCACCTTGAAGATCATTCCTCTGGGGCGTCTACAATTAGTATTGGCATGCGTGAATTTAAAGAATGTATTGATATGTTAGATGTCTTTGATATTAATAGCGCTGGTCTGCACTATACTTGGAGTCAAAAACCGAAAAGGGGGATGGGCATTTTAAAAAAGATTGATCGTGTCATGGGGAATATTCACTTTACGGATATGTTTCCAGCTTCAAGTGCAATTTTTCAACCGTATAGGGTCTCGGATCATGCTCCATATGTTTTGAAACTTCCTGCTGTGGCTTGTGATAAACCGAAACCATTTAAATTCGCTAATTTCTTGGTTCATAAGGAGGGGTTTCTTGATCTGGTGAAACTTGGATGGGTTGGTCATTGTGATGGTGTGAATCAATATCGTGTTGTCAAACGGATGCGTAGCTTAAAAACTCCTCTTCGCAATCTTTTGTTTAAACAGGGAAATATTCACAAAAAGGTATCTGAGTTACGGTCGGAATTGGATGCTATTCAACGACAAATTGACTTAGACCCAGATGATATTGAGTTGCGTAAAAATAGAAAGTGAGGTTGTCCAGCTTTTTCAGGAGGCTACATTAGATGAAGAAAGGTTTCTAAAACAAAAATCCAAGATTGAATGGCTAGCTGTGGGAGATGCAAATACGTCCTATTTTCATAATTCTCTTAAATGCAGAAACCATAGGAGTCGAATTGATGTTATCCGGGATGTAAATGGTATTTTGCATGAAGGGGGTAATGTCCAAAGGGCTTTTGTTCAACACTATGAACGTTTTTTGGGTTGTCCTAATGATGCTTCGATTCTGCCTTCGCCGGATCTTTTTATGAGAGTGTTGGATAGCCAGACTGCTGTGGATATGGTACAACCGGTTTCGGATGAAGAGGTAAAGGAAGCTATGTTTTCTATCGGTGAGAATAAGGCTCCGGGTCCTGATGGTTTCACTTCAGCTTTTTTTAAGAAGTCCTGGTCGATTGTGGGGCCTGATATATGTTTAGCGATACATGACTTTTTCAAGAAAGGGAAGCTTTTGAAGGAGATTAATCATACTTTGATTGCTTTGGTTCCAAAGGTTACTACTCCATCTTCTATTACTGACTACAGGCCTATTTCTTGTTGTAATACCCTCTATAAATGCATTAGTAAGATCATTGCTAATCGTATTAAGGAGGCTTTAAAGGATGTGGTTAGTATAAACCAATCTGCGTTTGTTCCTGGTAGGAAGATATCTGACAATATTCTCTTGACTCAAGAACTTATGCATAATTACCATCGAGAATTTGGACCTCCCAGGTGTGCTTTTAAAGTTGATATTCAAAAGGCGTATGACACTGTGGATTGGGAGTTCCTTAGGGCTGCTCTTTGTGGGTTTGGTTTTCACCCGGTTATGGTTGGTTGGATCATGGTATGTGTTTCATCACCCTCTTTTTCGTTGTGTGTTAATGGTAATGTATATGGCTTTTTCAAAGGAAAAAGAGGCCTTCGACAGGGTGACCCACTATCTCCGTATTTGTTTACATTAGTGATGGAAGTCCTTACACTTATTTTGCAACAGTCGGCACGTATTGATTCTTCTTTCAGATTTCATAATAGGTGTGAAAAGCAAAAGATCATTAATTTATGCTTTGCGGATGACCTATTTCTGTTTGCAAGAGGTAATGTAAATTCGGCAAAGATGATCATGGATTCTTTGGACACTTTTAAAAAGATGTCTGGTTTAGTTCCGAGTATCCAAAAGAGCACAGCTTTCTTCTGTAATGTTCCAGCTGCTGTGAAGGTTTCTATTCTTAACATTATGCCTTTTGAAGAGGGTAAGCTGCCTGTCAGGTACTTGGGTGTGCCATTGATCTCATCGAGGCTTCTATATAAAGATTGTGGTGTTTTAATAGAGAAGATGGAGAAACGAATTACTTCCTGGACTAATAAATTTCTTTCATTTGCGGGTCGGTTACAACTGATTATGTCGGTTCTCTCTTCTCTGCATGTTTACTGGTCCTCTGTGTTTATTCTTCCGACTCGTATTACCAAAGATCTTGAAAAAAGGATGCGGGGGTTTTTGTGGTGTCAGGGGACAATGCAACGAGGGAAGACAAAGGTTGCTTGGAAGGATATTTGTGTCCCAAAATTTGAAGGTGGTCTGGGTATACGGCGTATTGAAGACACAAATAAAGCTCTGATGACAAATCATATTTGGAGTATCCTTTCTAACCGTGATTCTCTTTGGGTTGCATGGATTAGGGACTACAAACTTAAAGGTCGAAATTTCTGGAGTGTGCAGGTCCAGAGTAATTGCACTTGGGGTTGGAGGAAGATTCTTCAATTACGACCGTCTATTCGAAGTTTTATTAGAGTTCATTTGGGAGATGGGTGTAATGCGTCGGCATGGTTTGATTACTGGAGTGATATCGGCCCTCTTGCTGATGTTATTCAGCCGAGGGACATAAGGTGTGCAGGGTTCTCACTAGATTCAAAGGTTGCGGATATTCACAACAATGGGAACTGGATTTGGCCTGCTGCTTGGCGTGATATGTTCCCAGTGCTAATAAACATCCCAAATATAACGCTTACTCAGGATAAAAATGATGAATTAAAGTGGAAAGTCGATAATGTTGAGAAGCCGTTTTCTTCCAGTATAGTTTGGGAGTCGCTAAGAAGTAGGGAACAAGAAGTCCCTTGGGTAAATGCTGTCTGGTTTGCTCAATGTATTCCTCGGCATGCATTTAATATGTGGTTAATCATGCGGGGAAAGCTTCTGACTCAAGATAAAATTCTTCAATGGAGTTCGTCGAGGAGGAGGAGCATGGATGTGATGTGTTGCCCACTGTGTATTGCTGATTTTGATTCTCATCCCCATCTATTTTTTGAATGTGCATACTCTTCACAGGTTTGGTTAAATATTCGGGACCTTGCCAATATGCAACATATCCCTCCGACTTGGGATATGATCTCGGATTCGCTCATCATGCATGCAAACTCGAAGACGATCAAACATGTATTGAGTAGATTACTCGTAGCTGCTTCTGCATATTACATTTGGCAAGAACGAAATCAAAGGATTTTCACTAATCATGCTAGACCACCTGATGTTTTATGTGATACTATTATATCTGTGGTACGAGCAAGGCTAATGAAGTTGAAATTCAAGAGGACCGCTGGAGTGATATCTATGCTCGAAGCTTGGAAGATGTATGGTGATTACTTATATGATGTGACTTGACATGGCGGCTGTTATTATTATGTCTATTTTATATGTATGTCTAGCATATAGATAGGCTACGTAACATCTTGGTTTTGCTCATGCTTGTTTCTTTTGTTTACATATATGGGGCATGTCTCATATATGAATTAGTGTGACATTCAGTCACACTACTTGTACTTATTGGTTTTGATGTTGTTATAAAAGTTACCGGGGTAACCCATTTACCCAAATATATATATATATATATATATATATATATATATATATTAGATGTAGAAAAATTAAAACAAAAGTTGATTTTGAAAGAATGGTTGTAGGCCTTTTTTGTTAGAATTTGGTGCCCTAGTTCGACTCCCTCCCCAGCCAACATCTCTTGCTTCATTTTTTTTTGGTCATTTTGTGTTTGAGCAATGCTAGGTTGACAAACATTTTACAAACTAACTTTTACAAACATACTTGGCATGTGAGGTGGTCCAATCAAACAAGAGAGGAAAAGAAGAGAGAGAATACATAGACATGGTTTAATTGGTGGATGTTATGTTTGTAACACTTTCTTTGTAAAAAGTTTGTAAACTTAAAATTACTCTTTGTGTTTTCCCCCACCCAACCAACATTTGCCAAGTGTTTCATTTTTGTTTCTTTCTTTTAAATTTTTTGGTTTTGACCTTTTAAAACCCTTTGGTTTTGAACTTCTATTTTTTTTTTATTCTTTTTTTTTTGTTGTGCGTTTTTGTTTTTGGTTTTAATTTTTGGTTTCTTGCAAAAAAAATTTTTTGTTTTTTAACGTGGTTATGATATTGCATTTTAATAAATATATATTTGATTATCAGTCACGTGGCATCAGATAGACTTATTTTTTTTCCTTGCACTTTTATTTTGGTTCTTTTACCTTTTGGTTTTCTTGCACATTTCTTTTTTTGTTTTTTAACGTGGTTGGAGTATTACCCTTTAATAATTATATATTTGATTGCCAGTCACATGGCACCAATCAGACGTATTTTTGGATTTACTTTTCATATAAATATTAATAAATAGATTAATAGATATAATAGTATTAAAAATTTGGATCGGTGGAATATATCCATAAGAGAACTAATTAAATTAATGTTATTATGTTTAGTATTTATCTTTAATATAACTTTTTTATGTAGGAGCCTTCTTAGTATTAATAATCAATTTATCCTGGGGTTTGGTTCGGAAGAAATTAAAAGATCTATATAATGGATGATGCGTGGCAATGAGAATGTTGAACTTAAATTCAGAATATATGATGGAAGTGATATATGTCATTGTAGCTATGTGTCGTCAACAACTATACTTTCTCTTAAGCAAAAGCCATGTCTCTGAGTGGCCTCAAGGTTTGCAATTACACTTATCCTATTTAGTTTCTTGATATTGATATATATGTTTGTTTTTCTTCTTTTAAGTTTTTAGACATAAAAAAAACTGTGTTGTGTGGACTAACTAAAGTGTTTTTGGATCACTTGAAATAGTGCATAACATTAAATTGAGTAGTATTCTCTAAAGTCCTATGTGCCTAAACCTTATTTTCTGTTTAATATAATGTTAATTCTAACCTGATCACATACGTCATTTTAAGTAATATATTTTTTAAGTACAAAATAGTTACATAAGGGTATTTTGCTATTTTAAAAAGAAACTGCATTATAATTTTGAAAATATTTTGTTAATCATATCATTAGGACCGTGGTTATTACGTATTAAAATGTTGTATATAATAATAGTTGTATCTTTTTTATAATTTCCAACTGTCATATACATAATGTTATTTATGTACAAGAAAAAGAAGGTAAATTATATAAAATATACAGTCAATCCGTACATCGTACGGGTATTAAAACTAGTATATATATATAGAGGTAAGTGAATATAAGGCTGTTTCAAAACTAAGTTTTGGTATGAAACCCTCACATTTTTGTTTTTTAATCCATAAAATTCATGGGGCCCCAGGTCATTTATTTATTATACAATAAATATTAAAAAAATTTGTATGTGAGGGGTTCCATACCTAAGCTTAGGTATGGGACAACCTTAGATTCACTTTTGCCTATATATATAATTGTCCAATCTTTTAGGAATAGTAAACTTTGCCTCTTTTCAATTTTACTCTCCAACTTTTTGATTTTTGATTTTTGCCCTCTAAATTTCCCCCTTTTTAATTTTGGCTTTGAACCCCCTGGGTTTCTTAGCTTTTATTTTAACCACCTAACTTTTTTTACTTATTTACGGTTTCATCACAACTTTTCAAATTCCTATTTTTAACCTTTAATTTTGTACCTTTTTATTTTCGCTTTAAACCCCCGATGTTTTCTAGCTTTTATTTTGAGCACCTGATTTTGTGACTTATTTAAGGTTTTTTTTTAAAACTTATTTACGAGTTCAATTTGCTTTGTTTCTTTCGTTTTTACCTAACTTTTTTAATGTAAACATGATATGCGGGGCTTTTAAACCTGCAATTTGCAATATTTGTCATGTTTCTACTATAACAGCCTTAAGCCTTTTTGTAACATAACACAAATGTGTAACGGTTGTCGATGTAACTAATACACTAACCCTTCTATATGACTACACAAATATAATATGCTTAACAAAATAGTTACCAAATTATATTCGTAAGCTTATGGTTTACCCAAAATTCAACTAACAGAAGAAGTAATAAGCCTGCTAGAACGCGCAGGGGTCAAATACTTGTTATATATATATATATATATATGGAATAGGGAAAAGTTATTTTAGGAACCCCTAAAATGTCAGGAACCTTTAGGAACTTTTTTGAAATTAAAATTAAAAGGGTATTTTAATAAAATCTTTTATCATTTACTATATAATTGCTTACACGTGTTCATATGACTGTCTATGCACATTTGATCACCAATAATCTCATGAAACATTTATTTACAAAAATATTTGCATACATATGCTCATAGCACTATTCATGCACATATGCTCATAGAATCCATGTCTCCACATAATTGTATAACGGATGAAGATATATGTCTCCACATAATTGTCAAATTCAAAATTGCACCTAAATAAACACCATGTAAAAAATAATCAATGGTTGAGATTGATTTAAAAAATTTAAAAGGGTTCCTAAAGTAACTTTTCACTATATATCACTATATATTATTTAAGAAATTGAAATAGAATAAGATTTAAACTTCTATGTATGGTACATTTGTAAAAATACCAAATAATTGCATACTTTTTTTTGAAATGTGTGAATTACTCGCAAATATCGGGAGGTCTAGCATACGTTGTCTAAACCGGATCCGCGCTAAAGAGCCCCCCTCACAGAATAGATTCCCAATTTAAATCCCTTCGATGAGAAACCCCTATCACCCAGAGATCTGGAGGGAAAAACTCACCCAGGCCCACCATAAGTGAAAATTAAATACCTGTGGCCACCTCCAAATATGCCTAGGGTAGGACTCGAACTTGAGACCTCTTGTGAGGAAACAAACCTCCTTGACACTAGAACATTTTGGTACCAACTAACCGAATAGGATTGGACGGTGATCCTACCTGTCAAGTCCCCATTTGGAGACTACCCTCCCACGGTACATTCTTCGATCTCTTCATTCATTTACTTTATGATTCTAGTTTTAACTTTGTGTGAGGAAGGAATTGAAATGGTCCATGTCTGGTCCCATATAATTAATGTTAATGATAATAACAAGGTTTATTGTCAAGAAATAAAGTACAAGTATCTAACAGAAAGGTTGAAAAAAGAAAACTATAAAAAGCCCAGTACAGTAAGATTTGTACCTTATTAATTACTGATTTACTGCCAAGTTAATTGGTCAGGGACAGATATCTATATATCGACAAACAAAGTACCGTGGATTTGTTCTCTACACCCACATATGATATTACTCCTTTAGCATCATTTCTATCTGAAATTTGTTCAAAACCTTTGATACAAACACTTCCTTTCCTTACAAAGTTTGTCTTTCATTTTTTCACTTTAGAGGGCTCCCGATTGTCGCGTTCATCATTTCTCATCAGTTTTGTTACATCAACTCCATCTCATCACTATTAAACAATACCTCATCACTTGCTCATTATTTTATTTATTTATTTATTATTATTATCCAACCATTTAAATGGTAGATGGAGGACCATCTAATCCTCGGTACCTTAGCAGTACTTGCTCACAACCCGCATTGCTACTGCGTTAGTGAAAAACATATTTACCATAAATCTCCCATGTATAAGACTCGTAAGATTCGAACCCTTGTTCAAAGGCTTCGCATGAAAGACTTAAGGGAATGGTGACGGTACTAGTTAATCTATGATAAATTGTTATTATCCAACCATTTATTAAATTAAAAACAAAAAAAACTAGTGGCTATGGATGAAAGGGACGCACGTGCACTCGTTTGCCTCAGCGCCTAACTAACGAGAGGAAGTGATTTTCCAAACTGATGAGGACGTTGTCTATGGCGTCAGTGCGTCACAAAAATGCCTTCCAAACTCACGAATCATTGGAAGCCCTCTTATAAAAATTTAATAAATATATACTTTGGACAACCAATGTTGGTTCAAAATATAATAAAATACCGACCACACAATCGACAATATTGCATACTTGCAGGGGCGGAACTACATTAAGGGGAGGGGTAGCCCGGGCTACGGGTCCGCTCAACCCATGTAGTGTAATTTTTTCCGAAATACGTTGATTTTTTTATTGGTGCTACGGGTCAACGAAATTCGGGATACCGGTCAATGTGGATAACT
>JAOXNX010000001.1:27717701-27729701 GCA_028566075.1 Solidago caesia
CCCCCCCCCCCCCCCCCCCCCCCCTTGTGGATCCTTAAAACTCAAAACTTTTAAAAATAAACCCCTTTTTTAAAATATAGCCTTGCTTGAATATGGTATTTAGGAAGAAAAAAAATCCCAGTCTAGAAAAGCTCCTAAAAGCCCTCGAGGGTATTTAAAATAAAAATCTTCTGTAAGAAAAGTTTAAGTAAAAACCTTAGTTTCTAATCACAACCCAAGCTTCAATTTCAGCCTTAGCTCTAATCATTAAACTTTAAGCTTTTATAATTAAACGTTATTTAATATGAGTTTTTCTTAAAAATTAAAAGTTTCTAAAACTCAAGAAAACTCTTTATCAAATTATATAAACCATTTATGCTTTTAATAGTTTAAATAGGAATATGATATATTTTTCTAAATAATAGTTATAGAAATCCTTATAACAACTTGATTATAACATTTAATAAAATTTAAAAAGATAGAAAAAAATATTAGTGGGTTACATTAATCAAATTATTAGGAAGATTATTAAACATAAGAAGATATATCATTTTCCATGAAGATTAGGTTAAATTATATAAGTCTAGGGACATTATCTGAAAATCAGTTTGAATAATACTCAGGGTGATGGCAACCCAATTCATACCAACAATTTTCAACCCACATTTTCAACCAATCATGTCACATCAATTTTATCTTTTTCAACCCACATTCTTTTAATTTTGTTGGCATCATTAACCAACATTATCAACCCTACATTTATTTAATTTTTAAATAAATTAAATACGAAAGGGACTCACAATAGCATATGATTAATTTGTCTTTGGGACACACAGTAAGTGTTTCTTGCCAACCCATTCCTGGTTCCGAACCCACACCTTTGCAACCCACGTCCAACCCACGTCTGTTCTATCACCCTCATCTATACTTATATACTTCTATCTATACTACTATATAAAAATTGTTGCACCCAGTTGAAAGTTAGAAAAAAAAAGGATATACGATGTTATCAATTTACTCTTTATGAACTAATTTACACTACCAGTTCTTTATCTTTTAAAATATCTTCACTGCCACCTTTACCTTAATTACATTTACATCAATTACATATACCACTTGACGCCTCCGCCATCTCCACCAACAATCGCTACCATCACCACCAGTCGCCGTCACCACCATCGCATTGCGCGAATACCGTTTTAGTATATACGGGAATTTTAATATACACCCCATCATCATTCTTTTTTTTTTGAAAGGTATATGTCATTCACATAACTACTACTCCGCAATTACAGATTAGGCCAAGATACAATACAAAGAGGATTAGATTACATTAAAATCATTCCAATCCTCCCACAAAATAGTGCCTTTTTTTAAAATATACTTCTATACCACAAGAACCCTATAGCTTTAACATCTAAGAACACCTTATCGTTACAAAATCTAGTCTTGTAAAAGACCCTTTCATTCCCCGCCTTCCAAAGGCACCAACAAGTGACGAAAACAATACCTTTAAATATCTTCCTTGCCTTTTTACCAAAGCCGACTTTCTTGTATAATTCGATAGCTTCCCGAACAGAGGTAAAAACAATTGGGCCAAGTTTACACCAGGTAGCAATCTGGCTCCAAACAGCCTTCGAATAAGGATAGTAACAAATCAAGTGGTCAATGGTTTCTTCCTGAGACTCGCAAAGCCCACATAGAGTCGTTTCGAAATTACAATTACGAACCTGAAGCGCCTTATAAGTGGGAACCCTATCCATGGCAACCCTCCATAAAAAGATGTTACATTTTTTAGAAACCCCGGACGCCCATTTGAACAAGAATCTGCCGCCATAATCCGTGTCGCTAAGGAGGAAATTCTTGACACTTTTAACCGAAAAAACTTTGTGGTTATCCCCCAACCACATCCAACTATCGTTCGCATCATTAAGTCTCACACTATCAAGTATAGAGCGAAACCGAATCCATTCATCTAGGATGTCAGCAGGAAAAGAGGTCGAGTACCAGCTTGGTATTCCCACAAACCGTCTAGACTCCAAACAAAAAATGATCATTAACCATACACTTCTTCTCGTTCTCCAAGCTAAAAATAGATGGAAACAAATCTTTAACACAAGAATTATTGATCCATGGGTCGAGCCAAAAACGAATACGATCCCCATTTCCACAAGCTCCTTTAAACATGCCATTTAAGTCGTTACCCGCCACTTTAATTTTGCCGTTTTCCTAACAATGGCTTTCCAAACACTGGTAATAGAATTATTAACGGGAACCGCTATCCAACCTCTACAAGTCCCATGTATAGAATCAATCACTCTCCTCCATAATGCGTTTTCTTTGTTTTTATACCGCCAAATCCACTTGGACAGCAGTGCCACATTCGAGTCCTTCAATTTACAAAGACCCAGACCGCCGTGATGGATAGGTGACGCAACACGATCCCAAGACACCCAATGGATCTTCTTATTGTCTTTAGATCCTCCCCACAAAAATCGTCTAATAATTGTTTCGAGGCCATCAATAACCGAACTCGGAACCACATAAAGCGGAAAATAATAAGTTGGTAAACTCTCCAACACAGCCTTAATGAGAGTAACACGACCTCCAATCGAGAAAGATTTAGCCTTCCAACTAGCAAGTCGAGAGTCGAAAATGTCAAACAAGAAATCCTAATTTGAGACTCTATTCATATTACCACCGATTGGAAGGCCAAGATATTTAAAAGGCAACATACCTTCCTTGCATTTAAACAACTCAGCAGCCTTCTTAACCTCATGGGAATCCACTCCAATCCCAAACAAATTTGATTTCCCGAGGTTGATCTTTAGTCCGGAGCATAAGAAAAACACTCTAAGAACTCTTGCTACCTTATATATATATATATATATATATATATATATATATATATATATTACTCATCGACCATTCACCCACAAAAGAACAATCATCCGCATAAAGTAGGTGAGAGATAACCGGACCATCATTAGGCAATTTCAAGCCGGTAAGAGAGCCAGATGCAGTCGCATTATTAACCAAGCACGAAAAACCTTCCATAACTAACAAAAAAAGAAAAGGAGAAATAGGGTCACCTTGGCGCATTCCTTTTCCACATTGAAAATCAAACGTAGGATCTCCATTCACCAGAACCGCCACTCTAGCCGAAGATAAAATCCCATATATCCATCGACACCATTTATTTGGAAAACCCATCTGATTCATGACCGCCATTAAAAACTTCCAATTGACGTTGTCGTAAGCTTTATTGAAATCAACTTTGAGGAGAAAAGCTTGTTCCTTTCTTTTATTAATCCATGACACCAACTCGTTAAGATCAGAGGCCCATCCAAAATCATACGGTCACTAAGAAAAGCAGTTTGTAAATTCGAAACCAAAGAACCCAAAACCTTCTTCAACCGAGCACTTAGAACTTTGGAGACCACCTTACTAATAACTCCCACCAACGTTATGGGCCGGTAATCATTGAGACTGTTAGGGTCGACAGTCTTAGGAATGAGAGTAATAAAAGCACCAAACGACTGAAAGAACCAAACGAGTGAAAAGAGTTAAAGATGGCCACGAAATCATCAGCAAGTTTATTCCAGAATCTTTTGAAAAATTTGAATGAAAATCCATCAGGTTTAGGAGCCTTGTCATCACCACATAAGAATACAGCCTCTTTAATCTCAGCCTTAGAAAATCTAGCAACAAGTGAATCTGCTTCGGACTCATAGAGTTTGGAGGCCACCTGAAAATCGGGGATAGGTCTAGAGGCCCAATCTTCTTTAAATTTGTTACTAAAAAACCGAAAAATACTTTTTTTTTTAATTAGGCTTGGTTTAGAGACCCATTCATCTTTAATAAGCAGCCCAGGAATACGGTTACTTCCCTACAAGCCCATGAAATATTTTTGTGTTTTCATCCCCTTCAACAGCCCATCTACACAATCTGTCTGATAAAGTGATATCCAAAGCATGTTCCCGATCAAATTCAGTTAGTAGTTGGATAAAGCATAAACAAATCCATCCATCAATCCATATATATCCCCACCGGTTTTCTCGCTATTAGGGTTCCTTTTATTATTAATACAACAACTACCCCAATTCTTCAATTCAATTCAATTCAACCTATAGATACTTACAAATTAATACAATTTCAATCTGCAATTCTAAGGGTTTTCCAATTGTTCTCCTTACATCATCAATCAAAATCAATTTAACGAATGAAGAAATCTTAGCCGGATGGATAGTTTTGGTTTTAAAAAGGAAGAATCAATTTCTAAAAGAATTCAGAATTCTGCATATATTAACAACAAGAAGAAGAAATTATTGCAGATGAATAATATGATGATAAGAATTCGATCATCGTCGTCATCATCATTGGATTCTTTTTCTGTTGCTTGTGAAGCTTTTTCTGAAAACCGCCTTCTCTAGGCCGCCTTTTTGTTCGATCCAGATCTTGAGCTATTCTTTGTCTTTCTCTTTTTCATCTGTCGTCAATATATATACATTTTCTTTCTGATAATAATGGGTTCTGAAGCTTTGTTTTCGCCCCCTGACAATGATTTGCTTGTGAAATTGAATTCCAAACCCAAATTCGAGATCGAGGATCCTGATGTTGTCGAAAGATGCCCCAAAAATCGTTACATTCGGGTATTATTCTAATTTCCATTGCTTTTTCTCTTATTATTATACGTCTTCTTTATCATCTAATGTTTATGTAGTTTTGTTATAATTCTTTATAACAATTATAAAGGCGCTAAATTTGGCCAAGCTGAACTGTTTTTATAGTTATTTGTAATATATATATATATATATGTATGTATGTATTGTTGAAGTAATAGATAAACTATGTATCAAACGGGGTAAACGGAGAGGGATCCCTGTTCAGGCTACTTGGGGGAAGTTGTGCCTTTGGCTCCCATTTAGATTAGTATATTTGTAATATATATAAATAGTGTTCAAGGGTTTGGTTATTTTGGCTTTTTAAGTGAGAAGATGGTTACTGGGTTTCTTAGCTGTTTTATGTTTTCTTTCTTCAGTATAATGAAATGCTGGGGAGAGGAGCATTCAAGACTGTGTATGATTTCTAGACTTCCAATCTTATTTTCCATCATATAATTCTAGTTCTAGATTTATTTATTTTTTTGATTTTTTGGATGTGGAGTATATTTTGTTGCGGTTTCTACTTATATTATAGGGAGATGATTTGTGCGCCACGCCGAGTTACTCGGTACACCACAGGGATCGCTAAATTAGTGGCGCGTTCTTGTGGTATCTGGTGTTGAAGTACCCTGTGGTGTTTTGGAGTAAAATGTTGCGGTGTATAAGTTGCCTCCCTTTGCATCATGATGCTCACTTTTTTTTTGCTGTTTTGTTTTTTGGGGTATTGGCAGATACAAGGGTTTTGATGAAGTTGAAGGAATTGAAATCGCTTGGAACCAAGTGATGTTAGATGATGCTATGCAATCTCCAGAACATTTGGAAAGAGTTAAGTCTGAGGTTCACCTTTTGAAGTCTCTGAAACATGAGAACATAATTAAATCGTATGGGTCTTGGGTGGACGAAGAGAAGAAAACTTTCAACATTATTACTGAATTGTTCACGTCAGGGAGTTTGAGGCAGTAAGTTGTTTTTTATTCCTTTTTTGTTTATTATTATTTTTGAATTGAGTTTTAAGCTATATGTTAATTTTCATATAGATACCGCAAGAAACATAAGAATGTTGATTTGAAGGCTATCAAGAATTGGGCCAGACAGATCCTTCAAGGCTTGGTTTATCTACACAGTTGTGAACCGCCAATTATTCACAGAGATTTAAAGTGCGACAACATCTTTGTCAATGGAAATCATGGAGAAGTAAAAATTGGAGATCTAGGGTTAGCAACTCTGATGATACGCCCCGCTGCCAAAAGTTTAATCGGTAGTTTATTTAAGTTCATTTGAAACTGTCATGTCTTGGATTAATCATTTTTTTTTGGCAGAAGTTGTAATCGGTATATTGGTAAATATAGGAACACCGGAGTTTATGGCTCCAGAGCTTTATGAAGAGGAATATAATGAACTTGTCGACATATATTCCTTTGGAATGAGCATATTAGAGCTGATTACTTGTGAATATCCATACAGTGAATGCAGAAACCAAGCACAAATATATAAGAAGGTTACATCAGTAAGTTCCCCTACCATTATCTATCTTCTACTAATCAACTGTGGGTGTGTTTGGATTTACGTTTTGGAACTCATTATATGATTAGTGTGATTTGAAGCTGCAATAATCACTTTTAGTGGTTCGTTAAATAGATTGTGCTACTAAAATAATCAGATTTATATCAGCTACAACAGAACTGATTTTGGGCAAAATAAAATAACGATTTACTTCTTCATTTAACCTAATTTGAGGGATGCTATGTTGTGAAAATTTCATTGCCCCTTTTGCTCATTTTACCTGTGAATTCCTAAAAAAATCAGAATTTGTTGCACATGTAACATATTTGATTATCTGTGTGTTATCACAATATATTTGACCACCTGTTTTACTACAGTTAAATGTTAATTACCTGAGTTAATCATCCAATATTCCAGAACACACATCCCAGCACCCCCTACTTGCTCTATTTCCACTGTAGATGTGTGATCTGGGTCTTCCTGTGTTGCAGGGTATAAAGCCAGCTGGTCTTTTTAAAGTTAAAGACCCACAAGTCAAGGAGTTCATAGAGAAGTGTTTGGTCCCGGTGTCTCAACGGTTGCCTGCAAAAGAGCTACTGAAAGATCCGTTTCTTTCCTCAGAAAGTAGACTGCAGCGTGTACATGAGGCGGTCAATGTCAACCTGGGCAAGGTGCCAAATCCCATCTTATGTCCCATGGACATTGACCATGGTGACAATAAAGTGTCATCTGGTAGCTCATCTGTGAAAAGCAATGCTGGCAGCCCGCGCTTTTCATCAGTAGAACTTCAGTTTTTTGATGAGAGCATCGATCTCCGATTGAAAGGCAGGATGAATGAAGATAACTCTTTCACGTTTGCCTTGAGAATAGATACTGGTAAGAACCATTTGTCTATGTGAACACCAGATGTGACAAAATGGATGGTTTGGGTAAGCGGTCAAAATAGGGATTTCTTTTGCTGTCAGACGAAATGGGTTGGGTTGGACTCTATTGATCCAAACATCAAATTATTGTCAAATACATAAATTTTATATTATTGTTAATAATCTTTCTTCTCTCTTTTTTTTTTGTTTGTATAAAATGACTTGGGAGGCTTCATGCATTAAAATAAAATATAGATTTATTTTACCTGCTGTTCAATTTTTTGCCAAGTTATTTATCTTTTTTAAACAGGCAATAGTATGTCCAATAGTTGTACAACCCATTTTTTCACATAAATTATTGTCAAATACATAATTTTTATACTATTCTACCTGTTTCCTTTTAGCCAGACTGTTTTTTTACTCTTACTCCCTATCAACCCATTAGAGAAAACATGAGTACATGATTCGAATCAAGCAAAAGTAAATGGGTTGAAATGAGCACAATGATGTAAAACACTTTATTTATTATTTCATTTTCTTCTGTTTTTTATGTTCCAACTGTGTTTTTTTTTTTTTGGAACTCTTTTTTTTTTGTGGAACAGGTGTTGCGAAGAATGTCCACTTCCCATTTTATCTGGATGTTGATACTGCACATACAATAGCTCAAGAGATGGTTGAACAACTTGACATAGAATATGGAAATGTTGCTGTCATAGCAAAGCTGATCGATGACCTAATCCTAAAGTTTGTACCAACTTGGAAACCCTCTAGCTCCAGTGGAGGAATGAGTATCCCTGAAGGTTCTGTAATCATTCAAAATGGTCAAGAAATTGCATGTGATCCTACAAAGGTTTCCAAACCAGAAGATTATGATTACAAAGGGTCAGTTAATTCATCGTCCACATATTCAAGTGATTGGATGAAGAGCTCGGGTGGGTTTTCCACTGATTTTTACAACAAAAACATGTCTAATGATTTTTGGATTAATGTATGTGAAGATTTAAAGTTAGAGATTAATGCAATTGAAGCTCAGTGTCATGAACGGTATAGCGAATTACAGAAGTATAGAGAAGGTGCAATAGAAGATGCAAAGAGGAGATGGACCTCAAAGAAGAAGGTGCCGGTTTTTTGAGTTTAGTGTAAAAGCTGACCAGTGAGATTTGCCCAATTATTTTTTTTGTTTTTTGTTGAAATTGTTGTTTTGGTGAGGCGTTTTAGTTTTTGTTGCCTTTTGAATTTGGGTGGTTCTGTTTAAGAATTTGTGAATGCTGACTTTTTTTTTTCTTTCTTGAACTGCAAATTGGTTATTTTCATTCCAATTTATTTTTTTTTGGTTGCGTTTGATTTAATCCTAAGTTAGGTTTTACGAACAGTGTTCAAATTTTGTCATTCAGATGGGCTTTTTCTTATTAGTGTGGTCTTTTTGAATCTTTGACCGTGCTGCTCTGGCCTGATCCTTCCCTAGAATATAACCCTTTTTGTTTCGAGCCATGGTTAATAATTGGCTTGGCTCAGTCCTTTTAGGATTGGTCTAACCTGTCTTATTCTGTTTGGTATGTCATTGAGGTCTGGTTCATGTTACAATGTCATCAAATCGGTTGGTGAAATATTGATTGGGTACAGGATACAGAAACAATCTTAAATGGTTAAGGTCACACATGTGTATGACTAATCAAGAGCCTGTAACGTACTATCTGTGATAGCGAGTTAAATATGATTACAAAAATTAGATTATCTCATTAATAGTATTGTTATTATTGAACGAAGATATTGACGTTATAGCAGATGGCTCAATGACCCGATCATATAGGTTTGCGTGAACCTGAAAACCCTCGTCAGGAAAATCCTGTCCAGTGGAGGATTGAGTTCATCTGAAAGTTCTACAATCTTTCATAATGGTTAAATTGCATGTGGACCACAAAAGTCTCTAGACCCAGAAAGTTATGGCTGCAAAAGTTCAGAAAAATTAATCATTTATGTATTCGGGTGACTGGATGAAGATGGTGAGAGATTTTTATGATGATTAAAATGAAGAGCTTTGATGCAATTGATGCTCGGTATATTCAGTGAATTCCAGAAAGTAGAGAAGCAATAGTTGAAAATGCAAAGAGAAACGGGTCTCAAAGAAGATGATGCCATATTTATTTATTTGGAGTGGAAACTAGCAAGCAAGATTTTCCCCAATATTTTCAGGCAACACTTTGTTTGTTTTGCTAGTCGCGGTTTGTTAACGTCTTGGTGGTGGTTGCGTTATTCTTTCCCATTTAGACATTTCTCTTATAACTTGTGAATGCAGAGCTTGATTGATTCAATCCAAAGCTTGTTTCTGAACATCTTTCTTTGTGTATGTACCACGCCTTTTATTTTTCCGATGAACTTCCATATAGCAGAACTAGAGGTGTGCAGGCAGGGAGGCGAGAAAGGGATTAGGAGTGTTAATTTAATAATGATTTTTTGTTACTAAATTGGATGAAACTTATTGTTTTGTAGCACATGTGATGTGACACTCCATTGAAGAAATTTATTTAGAAAGATGTCAGGATTGGTGCAGACTTTTATAATTTGGTTTGCACAATCAAGTATCAGATGGATGGTTAAGGCACAGTTAGAACAGATAAATGACTTTTAGGATGGGGGCTTATCAAACTCTCTCTCAACCTTAGACCAGTCACACCAATACTTTTTGGATGTGTACGTTCTATCAGAATACTGACTCGTGGAAAATGCATTTAAGATATGATATTCCATGTTTTTTAGATACTACTAATTGAAGAGAAAATTATTATATCCCAAGAAGATTGGCACAAAATAGGTGTGGGATAAAGGAGACATGAATGAATCAGCTACTAATCGTTGATTGCATAACATATTAACATACTTTTCTTTTATCTTTTATCTGTTGTTACATAAATTCATTAGTTATACATTCATTTTTCCTCCTTGTGGAAAGGAGGGTCATTACAGTTGTTTGCCATGTAGCCTACTGATTCGTTCCCGCCTCTGTTTCACGACCTCTTCTTGTTGCAGCGATTCCAAATCAAAGATGGCTCTGATACCAATTTGTAGCCCAATCAAACACCAACAGCTATGTAACGAAAGTAATCAAACTTGTATTTCTATTGATTCAAAGTATATATATATATCAATCTTTGTAAAATTTGGTTGTGCTCAAAACGGAACATGAAATTTGTGGTACATGAAATGCTCACTCTGGCGAAGCAACACAACCATTGTTATCTGAAAATGGGTTTTGTTTCTCATAATCCTTTCCTTGTTTCTTTATGAGAAATTTGATTGAAAATATATTATGTAAAAAAGGTTTGGATTATATATAAAAACAAGTTTATAAATAAAAATGGCGTTTCAATAATCATACTTAAACCCCCATTAAGTTGATATCATCTTTTCTTTTGTTTTTATATATATTTTTGGGTACTCTGTTTGTATATGTGCGACTCATTGTTTGAAGTTTTTCTCTGAAAAGTTATTAGAAAAAAAAAAAAGAAGTTTGTTTTGGTTATAAAAAAAAAGGGAAATCCCTCTCTATGTGTTATTGTGTATGATGTTGAAAATTTGCACATCTTTAACCATAGCGTACAATTTTTATAACAGAATGTACAACTTGATGTGCAAATTTATCGGCAAAAGGGTTAAATGCTTGAAGAAGCATCGCGATATAGCATACAATCAATGATATGTATCCAGCTTTACATATGACTAGTTAGTGTACCATATTCTGATTTTCGGTCCGTTTGATTGAATATGACAAGTTGAGTCTCCTTTTTCAAAGCAACCACAAACTCATACAATGATGGAAAGATATCTCGAGACGACTTCTATAACTCCAATACAACCTTTCTTCATGACTTGTATTAAAAATCAAACATACCCTTTTATTAATATTATACAAAATTATTACTATATTATAATAGTTATAGTATGTGTATTGTATTAAATATTCAAATAACAATATTTTTAGTTAAATAATATTTGAGTTATATATTGTCAAATTGTTTAATTAATAAAATGTTTTATATTATTTTAAATAGTTTGTAACATATCCATATTATATTATTTTATAAACCGAATAACCAGAAACCAATATAACCCGACCGATCAACACCCCTAAGATCAATATTGGTAATTCTTTTTCTTTTGTAGTTGAATGATATATAAAATAGAAATAAACAAAAATAAAGTTTTGATGCGAATACATTAGATAAAGAAAAAAGCCTTTAGAAGTTAATTAAAAACAGTAGAGAAAACATTGGCAGTAAATTAAAACTAAGCTAATTAAGATTGTATATTTATCATACTAGGTTAGAGCCCGTGCGATACATGACTCGATAATTTTATGTAGTTCAACGATATATGAATGAATAATAAAATTAAGTTTGTTCTTGTATTGTTTGGTGTCGAGTCTTTGTCGATCGCTTGTAATGAAAGAATGATCAGCAAGCGATTGGTTGGGGCGGGGTGAAAGAGTGCATAATAGCTCACTGATCGAGCACTATTGTGCCAAGATGAAAAGGGCTAAGCGAAGTTGTGGGATGTAAAAATACATCGGTAGGGGAGCGAGAAAATTTGTTACTTGAATTATATTATCATCTTTTAATGTTTCAACATTTAAATTTTAAATTTTCAATAACAATTAACTTTAGTATAGTAAATTTCAAAATTTAAATACACTAAATATTATTAATTTTTCCAAGTTTGATAATGTAAACATTTTCAAAATTTCAAATAGTTAAATAAGAACACATAAGCAACTTTTAATGACATGTAAGATTAAGAATGTCATGCAAGGCTTCATATGAATACACTTAAGCTTCATGTTCTCACCTAGTTATAGAAAAAGATATACTATATATGTGAGAAACTAGTCAAAAATTTAAAACTGGATTTTACCTTTTAAACGGACATAACTAAGGAATAAGACATTAGCATTAGAAAGAGTACAGAGGCATTCCGGGCCGACTACAATACAAGTC
>JAOXNX010000001.1:27741525-27756417 GCA_028566075.1 Solidago caesia
TACATATATTATATAACACACTAAACATAATATTAAACATACTATAGACTAAAACATACTTTCTAACAATGACACCATGACCAAGCCGGAGATTTTCTGGTCTTCATTTAGTCCTTTTATGAGGGAAGTTTCATCAGTATACCTCGTAATGAACTGCCGGATGCTTTCATTTTCTCTGCGCTTGATGTTGTGAGCCTCCAGATGTATTTTCTTGTATTTGCGCTGTTGGCTAAAATGAGACCGGAACTTTGTTTTTAAATCTTAGAAGTTGACCACACTCCTCGTTGGCAATCCGTCTAGCCACGCCCTGGCTACGTCCTTCAGGGTGAGGGCAAACATGTGGCAAGCTACCGGGACTGTCCATTTCTGCATTCGTATCATCTCGTTAAAGTGTTTCAAGTGGTTGTCGGGATCATCCTTCCCATCATACATGGCTATTCCTTTCGGCAATCCACCCTCCGGTAAAGGGTAGTCCTCAATCCACTGGAAAAAAGGCCCGGGCTCCATCTGGACCATCATGTCTTGTGCACTTGGGAAATGAGGGGTCAATTGTGATGTGCCTGCGTAAGTAATTCCCGAGTGCGGTTGCGATGCCTGGTGTTGGCCAAAAGATCCATGTGGTGGCTGCGGTGTATAGTAGTGACTGAATTGTGGGGTGAAGTGTTGGGTGAAACTCCCCGGGTGCCGGGGTGGTTGGCTTATCGGCATTTGGGTGTTTATTGCGGGTATCGGCGCTGTTTGGCTATGGGCGTTGTAAAATGGGTTGTACGTTTGGCCCGTACTTTGTACATACCATGCGGCTAGTGGCGGGAGGTGTGGGGTTTGCCCAGGATTCCCCCACACTGTCGCCTCTTCTCTGTTGCTCCGGTGTGTGGTAGGGGGTGTGTCAAAGCGCACCCTGGCACCGGAACGTTGCCCAGAGCCACGAAGTGGTGGTGTCTCCATTGTTGTCTCCTTGTTTCCTTCTTCACTCGTATCATCATATTCCAGCCGTGTCTGCACACTTTGCATGTTTAGCCTTCGTATGTATTCTCGGAGGAGAGGCTCGATTGCATCGAGTTGCCTCTCTGTGGGCCCTAAGTTAGGGTTGTTTTGGTTTGAGTTAGCTCCAAATCCCGGAGGCGACCGCGAGCTACCTTCGGACATCTTCGTTACAAGATCGGGTTGTCTGGAAATCGGATGGCGCCACTTGTTTAAGCGTAAAGTTACACCCCTAGTTTTGGAGTTTTCGCCCCAACCTAGGTTAGCAGTTGCGGAACTACTGGGCCGGGAGTCTGAGGGGTTGATCTTGTATTAGAAGCGGATAAAGGTTTGATTATACTTGCTGGCGATTCCCAAATGGTGTGAATTTTTCAGAATGCTTCATGCCACCAAGCGTGATATTGAGATTGTTTTGTGAATTCTGTCATGCCCCTGAGTGAGGATCAAGGGCAGGTATTTATAGGGGTTATGGAAGAGGTCCCCTGAATATGACATCATTGGCGCAGGAAGCCATTATTCGGTGCGTCGTGTAGTGTACGAACTCTTGTCTGGTGTGGAGAGTGAAGACGAGAGTTTGGTGGATGCTCATTAGTACGTCTCTGATGCATTAAATGTCTTTGTCTTGCTCAGAGTACTGTACCGTAGCCTCTGGAGACGGCTACGGTCCGATTTGACTAAGGCTCCGATTTGGTCCTTTGGCTAAGATTCTGGCTTAGTCTTTTGGCTAGGGTTCCGGCTTAGTCCTTAGCCCGCAGTCGTAATCCTGATTAAGGGATGGTACATCATCAATTATCAAAAAATTGGATGGATGTTTGCAAATATTTTACCACTCTCACATATGTAACAGATAATAGTTGGTCTCAAACCTGCAATGGATGAAATTGAAGAAGCCTTAGATATCATATGTGAATCAAATAACACACATCTTGCTCAAGTTTGGATCGGTTTTGAGGATGACTATCATGTGCCATTTTCATCTTATTTAGAAACCACTTGAAAAAAACAAATGTTATATTTTAAATTGACGGGTTATATAACTGATATGGACGATATGGACTCCATTCCTATTGGAGAATATTATGGTTTATGTGATATATTTGATATTTCCCTTGGCAATGGGAGAGGATTTTGTTGACAAGACACTTGCAGATTATAAACCACGCTTCTGTAATGATCTTTCTAAGTTGAGTGGTGATACACTGGCAAAAGAACTTCTGTCTGATGTTGAATTCAGTAGACTTGCAATATGTTTGAATAGTATTCACGGTGGACCTTTTTGTTATGCGTTTGAATTCATATGGGGGGACGATCCAGACTCTGATGTTAAACTTGTGGAGGAACCGCTCTTAAAATTAAAGGAGTTACTGCCGAGTTTCAAGCTTGCTTCTGGTGCAGAATTTGGTGATGAATTAGATTTTATAAAGGTGGGGATTCTACAGCTACGTACTGAAACTAAGTTTTTGAAGATTTTTCAAGGAAAAAGATAATCACCAATACCTGAGGTGTTGGAAGAAGGAAGAAGGATACCAGTACCAATGGTTGTGGACTACATAGCACCTTTGGAGGCGAAATACAAGATGACTCTGATCCCATTATCACGAGAAGTTATTGAACAACAATTTGGAAATACCGAGACAGAAGCTGAAGAAAACCTTAAAGGTAATGACCTAAACTCATAGCACCTTTGGAAAGTCAACCCAAACTAACTTGTCAATCCGTTTATGACCTAAACTCATTTAGCCCCAATCAAAATCCGCTTACTTTTTTGTCGAGTCATAGGTTGTATCGTAAACTGTCACCCCTGCATCTAAGGGTTTATTAACTAATTGATTTTTCGAAGACCAACTAAAGTATTAACTCTTAATTGTACAATGGTAGTGTACAAGTCTACTAGTGATTGGTAGAAGGCATCTCAAAGATTACAAATTATGTTTCCGCTAGATTATGTAGATTACATATTTTACATACATCAATGGGTCTAAACCTGCAGGTCTTTAAAGCTCATGTATAAGAAGAACGAGAAGATAATTCAGACACTTTGGAGGGTTGTTGTACTGTTTTCATCTTTATACATAATCTTGCTCGAAACCGTGGTATTCTGGAGCTCCACTTCATCTTCTGCCAGCTTATATTCAGCCGAGTCTGCTAATTCTTCGACTTTTTTCACAATGCCTCCTATCCTTGAAGCAATTTCAATCAGCAAAGAAGTGAAAGTAACTAATTGGATGATTTTTGTGAGCGGCATCTCATGTTTCTTGCGTTTCTCTTCCAATGATTGAATCGATTTATTAGGCAGAGTCTTTAAGTTATCTTGTAACTCTTCAACTGCCTTCTTCATTAATTTAATATCACTATATAGTTGGGTCGACCGTGTCATTGAGAATACGCTTGTTGACAGTTCTCTTATAACATTCGTGGAAGTTGAGCTTAAACTCAAACATGATGCTCTAAAATGATTCCTTATCGTCTCAGGTACCTTTTTAAAAATGTACTTCTATAAATTAGTAAGCAAGTCCATGTAGGAAAAATTAAGGATTGAAATGAACTTATTAGAACTTCGTTTTTACCTGATTTTTAGAATCCAGACAACTAACCAGCATATCAATGCAATAAGCACAGCTACGTGATGATGAGCCTAATTTGATGTAATTCTTCCATGGATGCCTGAAACTGAACTGGCCATGGGCAGGCTCCCATCTAGCAAATTCTGCCTGCACAGAACATCCCAATTGTCATCAACCCATCACACGAGTAATCAAATGAGCTATAGGAAAACTGCCATCACCAATGGTTATTAATAAACAACCATAAATTTGTTGCCACATTGTTACTACAGGATGCTTCTGATAACATACCATAGATTCTTCTAAGGCTTTTGTGCTCAAAACATGTTTATAGTCTTGCAGTTTCTGTTTTGAATCTTCGTCAGCCTCGCCAAAATATTCAGCTACACAGGCTGAGTACAAAATCACACAACACAAAAATCAGAAGTTCAGAAGTTTTCACTCCAACTGGTGACGATAATGGCATATGTTGGCAGAAAGTGCTTACAATCAAGGGAAGATGCAAGCTTATCCATGTTAGAAGATACTAGAAGGTGGAGCTGCATGCCAGCCCAAATTGGACATACGAGCAAGCTAATGAAAATGCACAAACAAGTCCCTATGATAACTGTTACTAGTCTTTCCATGGCTACATCTAGGAGTTTCTCCACACGGTACCCCGAAAGTAACACCAGACCATAAGTGAGGATGAAAATGGTGCATCCATAGTCATACCTAGCTTTCACTTGTGGAATAAATTTAGAAAAGGTTGTGGCGGAACCTGTAAGAAAATCAGAAATTAGGCCATGCAGATCCAAGAAAAGGTTTTCTTATGGACAATAGTTTTACCTATTATAAAGAGAGAGATGCCCATGATAATTGGCTCAAATCTATGTCCCGCCTGACTGGCAACCCAATGAACGCCTAATGCAAGAAATCCTGCTAGTGAAGTTGCACAGATTCTGTTTAAAGACTTGTAAAGAGTTCCACCTACATCAAGATATGTTGTTAACTTTAAGAATATTCCGCGATTCATAAACAGAACAGAACAAACTTTAGGTCCCTTTCCTATGTTTCTAATATTCCATTTATAGGTTTCATCTTTCTTTATCTACTTAAAAAAAAAAAAGAAAAAGAAAAGAAAAAAGAGTGCAGTTTGATGGTTTTGATTACGTACCAACAGTGTACTCGAACACGACAACGACAGTCATAAGAGCCCATAAAGCATTGCCACCAAAACCATCATACAAAGGATTTATATAGTAAAAGAACGAAACAACTGTCAATGTGACCCCAACTTTAAGACAATGGTACACTTTTCTAGGGTCATCTATTCCTAAATCCCATGCCTTCTTTAAGAACCTCCGGACCATTATCACAAACCTTAAAAACAAGCCCTTCAATCTAGCCCATAGTCTCCTAAGTTTAGACTGGGGCCCGGGCTCCGAGATCTCCGGTGATCCATTACTAATTACTATAATGCATTCAACTCGATTTTCTTTTTCCATATTTGCAAGTAAGAAAGGAAAGAAAAGGTGGTAGGATGTTTTCAAATGTTAAGAATCTATGATTTTTAGTTATTTACTTGATGACATTTGCAGCCTATTTATATCTAATGTTTCCATCACAATCTCATATCAAAGATATGAAAGAATAATTAATTACAAATGCCAGAAAGCTTTTATATTTCAAACATGTTTAACTAAATCAAATGTATCATCTTCTGATAAGGCATATAATATATGTCATAACCCTATCTATCTTTTGCTTTCTATTAGTAATACACAAAAAGCACCAGAATCATGCGCAAAGCAAGTTCTCAAAGAAATAGTGTTGAAGCCACTAAAAGCCGCCTTCCAAATGTTAAGAAAGCATACAGAGATCAAGTGAACTTAGGAAAAAGCTTTTTGCTTCTTACGATAGATAAATTAAAGACAGCATCTAGAGTTAAATTTATTGGTCCAATCGTCTACCTGATCCTGTTAAAATTTACAACGTCGTTCAGATTTTGTCGCAAAAAGTAGGCCACGACTCATTGAACAATTTTATATGTTTCCATCGTATTTGGAATTCCACTAATCAAACCTTTATGCACTAACCATAAAGGAAAATTAAACTATCTATCAAAAGTTGTCTTCTGCTTTTATAATTAGCCTCCATCCTCACTATTCTTTTATGCAATTTGTATATAAAATGCACTTTACCATTACAAGACAACAAACATATTATCAAGGACTTAATTCGTTTCGATGTAGTAAACTATCAGTTTGCTACTAAATGTATATGCCCTATTATAACTTGTAAACCAGGCGATGTGGTAAATGAAAAGGCAGCTTATATGGTGCACCTCAGCAAATTTCTTGTAAAAACTTGAAATTTTACCAGTTACCTGATAAATAGCAGATCCTTACAATAGCGGTTTGAAAATTTGGTACATTGAAAGGTAAGATTTAAAGTTCAATGCATACAAAAAACATAACAGGGATACTTGTATTTTGGCATACTTTGCGCATTTTAAACGTACAATTCCCACTATAGCTAGAAGGAATATAGTAAACAGATACTACCTTCCATCCAAGTACCAGATAGTACCTTAAAATGTTACCTAAATAAATAAAGGATTTTATAGTGGATGACAACTTCATGCGAAAACTTTGACTGTGAGTTCTTTATTGCACTTTTATTTTTAAAATCGTATATGGGTCCTCTACCTTATCTCTTCTCACTCAAAGATCGAATCATCTTTCTCTTCATCTCCTTCAAAATGAAGAAGAGCAACTCGTATATGGGTTTTAAATCATCCATTGGTTTGTGTTGTAGTACTCATCCGAGGTTTTTTGTTTTTTTTTTTTTGTCACTCATACCATGTCTGCTTTGAAGATAAAGATGGTGATGAAAGTATAGTGGATGCCAAAAGTTGGGTAGCTTTATTTTGGTGACTGTAGTGGTGGCGGCGGCTGCAATAGCAGTGATGGGTAGGTAGAGCCGTAGAAGATGAACTTTGATATAATTTATGAGGTTTATGAATCTTCATAAGATAGACAAATAAATGTTGAATACAAAGAGAGGATGATGAGCAAATAGTCCTTAAAAATGTCCAATGCATATGATTGCATTTATATAAGTTCAAGTATCTAACCAGTAAAAGCCAACTACTTTGAATATGGAGTCCAAGGGAGGGAAAAAAAACGAGCTACACCTAGATGTTTATATGTAGTCCAGGACATAGTTTGTAGTTTACTCAAAGTATCACAATCGGGGTAATACGGGGAAAAAAACAGAGTTATCTTGCATCACATTCTATAAAAAAAATGTAGTTTCAAAAAGCTTAGCTTCATTCTTAAAGATGCAAAGTGAAATTTTTCTTAAGACTAAAAGTAATATTGGAAGTGTTTGCCTGTAGGTTTCTTCATATGCAACATATCTTGAAAATTATGTTAGTTCTCTGAATTTCTATGTGTCATTCACTGATACAAGACTTGGTAATAACCAAATTTACATGAAATCGTGTTAATTGATGTTTTTAAGAAGTCCGTACTGATGGTGAAAAGCATTCAATAGACTAGTGATGCAAATCATTATTATGTACTAACACGGAAAATCAACCAAACCCCAGATATATATAACCGAAATGGTTGCTGCCAACCTAAAAAAGTACAAACTACATCTGCTCTATCTATCTGTTGGTTTCAAAATATACATGCCATGGAAGCTTGTGGCGAGAAACCAAATAATGGAAACTAAGACTTCAAACCCAAACTAAAATGAAAAATCTGCATAATCAGTTCTCTAATCTTTACTACAGCTCAAAACCCCAATTTAATGACCTTTATTATAATGGTCATAGATTAATGCAATAGTCTGTCTCTGCCAAGCTTACAGGAAGTTGCACAAGAGATTGCTGGTAATTGTCAAGCAATTGATTCCTTTCTTCCATAACCTTACTATGAACCTGAGTACCATTGCATGTCACTTGTAAAAGCTGAACAAGGGCCGAAAATATCTGATGCCTGGTTACATGTCTCTTTGCCTGTAAAAATTTCATATATTTTGTAAGGATGAAAAAAAGACAATCGTAATTCTCTATATATATATTTTTTTTTAATCTCAAATCTATACATCCCTTAGATTTAAGAAGATTTCTACCTCAGCTTCGACTATAAAGCGTCCCCATATCTTATCACGTGCTTCCAATACTCCTTTCAAGATGGTCACGCCAAAGCCTCGGATTACGTCAACCATTTCAAGAAAGAAACCATGATCTTCACAGAGAATCTGAATGAAATTCACGTATGATAGGTAAAGCTTTATGCATATTGAACATAACATGTTGAGTAGAGGTTACAAATACTCAAGTCCGGCGAGTTGGGTAATGGGTCAAAGCAGGTACTATTGTATTGGCTGAGGCAATTTTTATCTAAAACTTGTTAAATTTTTGTATGCATGTCAAGTATGATAACAGAAGTTGTAAAACTTCAATTTTAGTAATAAAATGACTTACGGTATTTATGCTAAAAAATTGCATTTTGGGCAACTTTTGACTAGTTTGATATGCTAGATAGCATAAAAAATTGACCCATTCATAAGTAAATCTGTTGAAATTGCCACCTCTGACGTCATGACTATACATATCACTCATATATACCTCTATAAGCATTTGTCCAGGAGTACTAAGGTCCTCAACTATCAACGGACAAATCATCGTTTGGTTCCCAAGTTCATAAGCCCATGTTGCACCATTGGATCTTGGATCATTGTCTTTGTTTCCCTGAAATCATTTTGGAATGACAGTCTCGACTCTTGAATAAGTTGTTGAGCAACACGTATTCAAATAGAAAAGAAGGTTTTTTGGGTAAAAGGATACCCTGGCTATAATTAGAAAAGAAGGTTTTACTCACCTTTAATTCATCAGCATGTTTAATTCTGTCCGCATGTTTTGCGACACTTTGCAAGAAAAGCATGTGCTTGATGGTTCGATCCAACAAACAGTCGATACTCATCTGTGACAATCAACAACATCAATCAGCACAACACATCTTACTCGTCCATACCAATAATGGGTGTTTGGATGTGCACTTTGGAAGTGATTATGTGATTTTTAATTAAAATAATGATAAGTTATTTAGCTGTAACAAGATGGGTTATATGATATAGTGTTTGGATCTCCGTTATCTTGTTAAGCTTGTTTTTTTGCAAGGATTTCATGTTAAGCTTGTAACGATCAAATAATCTTATAATTACTTGTTGGAGTGTTTGACTAATTTTGTATATCTAAGAAGTTTGTACATAGAATGACCAAAACGTCATTTTTGTGAAAAAAAAGAAGGTGCATCTTGTAAGATGCGCATAAAAGTCTTTCAAAGTAGGTTGATTAAAGGGTTATTAGATAACTTTGTTATACTTCTGCTGAATTATACCTACCTTGTCACCATTGGGAATCATTTCCCTCAGCTCAGCCATGCGGTCCAAAATCTGTTGGCGATCTTTAGGCCGTGGTCGAGTCCCCTGTTTAGCTTTTTTCTTGGTAGCTTTGGGCGGTTCCACTTCCTTCTTAGTTTGTAAACCCTTGCTCAGACGGTTCATACCATAACCGTTACCTATCCACAAACCTGGCTCTGATTTATGCAAAATGGTCTGCAAAGAACTCATTTCCCATATTGAGTTCCCAGTTTTCCTTCTTTTAGCTACTGAAGGCATAGCATGTGAAGTACTAGAAATACCCTCCAAGAGCTCATCAATCCCAAGGTTTGAAAACAATCCATTCCTCGGACCAAGGGCAATAGATTCATTACCAACATCATTGTTTGACTTGTGATGATTCAAGTAATTAGCTTGACTTTCATTGATAACCGGCATCAACATGGCTCCTTTCGATTCTGAACTTATGGGAATAAGTTCTTGAAATAGGTCAGGTGAGGGTGGAACCCATTGGGAAATATCAAAATCATCTGGGATTCCAAAATCAGGGCACAAGTCATAAAACACTTGACCGTCGGATGAAGTAGGAAATGAGTTCCATGATTCTAGACCTCTAGATTCAGATGCTAAAGAATCATTAAACAGAGCTAAAGTAGAGCTACTTACATCACTAATACATTGAGAAAAAGGATTATTTGACTGTGACCAAGTATCGGGCTGATTATGATCAAGTAACAGGGGTTGAGAATTTGAGCACGAAAAACATGACTGTATTAGACTAGGCGAAGAACAAGCGACTCCCATTGAGTCATAACAACCATTTACAGTTTCTTGAAACATTGTTTTTGTTTGATTTACAAACTCGGCCGTTTCCATAATCTGAGACATCAAAATCAATACATTAGATCTAATGTGTCAAGGAACATCAGGTACACTAATGAAGCACATTATTTTGTCATGATTATATCAATTTGAGGCACTAATTAATGAAAATGAAACATCCTTGTTTGAATAGTCACTGAACTAACCTTGCTAGTGGACCCGAATTGTACCACTCCTTGTGGTTCCAAAGGGATGGCTGCAATTGTCTGCAAGATGGACCAAAATCATTAATATATGCACTAGGTACCCACTCTAGTTCCTTCCAAACGATACCAGCCAAAACATGCCTTTCAGGCTTTCATAGGATTAAAACCAACAATTTACATATAAATTTACCTTTATACCTGAAGAAATTTGGCAATCATAATCAAATTCATTCTGCAAAATAAACACAACAGGTTTAACTAAATTACAATAAGTCATTAACCATAAACATGTAATCAGTTTCATTGAAATGGAAAAGATTCATCAATACCAGAAACATATTGTGAATTGAATTTGTAGAATTCTGTTTGCTATTAGGATTGTCTAAGGAAATCCATTGATGGATCTTGGTAAAAGCAGCTTGTCCGATTATCCTTAAAAATTTTCAAGAAAATAATTAATCATTACTAGCATTCAAACTAATGTTTTTAAACAAATCATCTTGTAACTGACCATACCCTCCTCCGAGCATATGTACTTGTGGATGCAAACTATCGATCAAACCTCGGGATTTCTCTTCATAATAAGCATCTTGCTTTGTCAAGAATCTAGTGAGCAAACAATATTTCAGTATCAGCTCATAATCTCGAAAATCATTATGCAATTTAATTTTTTTTTAGTAAAAAGATACACAAAAGAACTGTAGAGTACCATTTTGAGTGAAATGACTGGATTAAATCACTAATGGGTTACTAATTGTAACTACATTACAAATAATCATTTTTAGTTTATATATATATATACAAAGAATCATGTTTAGGTATTATTGTCAATTGTCATGGTATTGTTCATGCATTAAGTGCATGAGATTTACTAATTATGCCCACATTAAGTGGCCATGTAGACAATAATATATCTTTGTCATTTCCTTGATACCATTTTCAGTGGAAATAAATACCAAAGATTACAAAACTACAAAAAGAATAATAAAAAATAACAAACATAGTGTGCATAACAAAACTCCAAGAACTCAACATTACAAAACTACAAAAAATAAAAATAAAAAATCATAAACAACATTTATCATAAGTAATATAAATATTTATCAATGGGTTTCTAGTCTAGCAGCATGTGAGTTGACCCACTTAATTCCAATGTGTAAATTATCGTGTGTTTCTAAAAAAAATGAAGAAAGAAATCTTATGTGAGTAGGGAAAGAGATGGCATACAAAGAATGTTGCTGGTCAGAACTCCAAAAAACACCATAAGACCATCCATAAGAGCAGCACAGATTCTCAAGCACATTCTTAACAACCGAATCCCTTTGTATGGTTCCCATAATAATCAAGAAATCACTCCAAAAATGGGCTTTTTATTTTTTAAAAGCAAGCAGATTTTGTAAGAAAACAAAACAAAACAACATGTGTTGTTTAGAATAAGTGCATTGGGAAAGCAAGAAAAAAAAACATAGATACACCAAAGTTGAAGAAACAAGAAAGCAAATGTTTTTTTTAAGCTTATTTATGTTTGTGAGCTGAGGGGTTCAGAAAAGTGAAAGCTGAGATCATGTATATTGTTTTCCTGAAAAATGAATGTCTTGTTATTATGATTATTGCCGGGAATAGTAGTAGAAATATGACATGTCTTGAGTGTTATATTTAAGGGTGCTGCTATTTTCACCTTCTTTTTCCTAGATACATCCTTAATATACAATAAATAATGCATACTGTACAACTGTTTATTATATAGAAAAGATATATATAAGAAAAAAGAAGGTGGAAATAAACACCCACTATATTTAATTGGAAAATAATTAATGTTATATTAAAGAAAAAGAAAAAGGGTTCCAAATGTGTGTAGAAAAAGCTGTAAAAGTTGTCCCTGGCATGGCATGAGACAGAAATTGGAATTTTATATGGGAAGTTGATTGATGTAGATGCTACTGTTTATTATAATGCTTTTCTATTTCTACTTTCCTTGTCTATTTCTATCTTTTTTTTATGCATTAAATACTTATACGGTATGCATTATTTGTTGTACAATCGGTTGTTTTATTAGGTGGAAATAGCA
Source organism: Solidago caesia (assembly GCA_028566075.1). NCBI lineage: Eukaryota > Viridiplantae > Streptophyta > Magnoliopsida > Asterales > Asteraceae > Solidago > Solidago caesia. The sequence continues at coordinate 27,753,564 of JAOXNX010000001.1, forward strand.
TCACCCTTATTATATTATCTAAAACTTACATACATGTGTATATCTTTACTCCCTTATAAAACAAACTACCCCTCCTCCCTTTTTAAACTTTCTACCTTTGAAATACCTAAAATGTCCTTACTAATATAACTAACACAATCTATGATTCTATTGAATACCCAATATACCCTTAATGAAATTAATATACAACATCTACACTTTAATTTCTAAAATAACTACACTACCCTTTTACATTAATAACTGTTAGTGCATTTTAGGCACATTAATTATTTAAACGTCTCCGTTATATTTTGATAATGTTAACAATGTACACACGTGTCTAAAAATGATAAAAATACAAGCTTATGCATTCATACGCTATTTCCCGATCAAATATTGCAAACGTCAAGTTTGGTGTTGCACTATAGGTCGTTAATTAGAAAAATGGCTTAAATTGTAACAACCGTCACCGGAGCGTCGGTTTAGCCGTAAATTTAATTCGTCATTAATGTAATATGACCGTATGATCGAACTTATGTAATCGTGGTTAATCGTATTTAATCATTTTGAAACCTATCGTGTTTATAAGCGAACCGTGATTGAGAACCCGTGAGCGCAAACGTTTCGCGAAGTTAGAAAACTTATTGGAAATGCCTAAATTAATAAACGTTCGAATATTTAAGTATTTCGTTTCGTATACGTTATTCGTCGGTTATTTAAAATCTTGTCATTTTATATTCATTGTGAACGTGTCGATCTTGCGGTGTCGAATAGGACTTAAACAGAACTAGAATCGTGATGGCAGGGTAGAAAGCGTAAAATTCGTCTTGCATATAAAAGCTTATTTTCTTCTTTCTTCTTCATTTTTCTTCAAGAACAACCAACAAAACTCTCTAGCCTCTCTCTAGAATTCGTCCACTCTCTCTCTAGATTTTCGACGTTATTCTTCGTGGTGGTTCGGTTTTGAGCATCCGGATTCATCATCTCCTTCGTTTCTCCATTGATGGTAAGTGTTTTCTGATTTTTATCAACTTAGTTACGTTTTTGCATAAAACCCGACTTCTAGCTTAACTTATCATCTTACGAACTTTCCTTAGCTTATGTTTCATCATAAAACTGAAACCATAGCAGAAAAACATAGTTTTTAGCTTCAAAAACGCATCAAATCGGTTTAGGAAGATAACAGGTCGAATATTAGGACGAATTTTCGAGTTCTGGTCGAACTTTAAGTTCGAATTAAGGTCTGGTCGAAGTTAAAACTCGAGTGGAGGTCTGGTCGAAGTTAAAACTTGAGTGGGGGTGTTTTTGGTCGACTTTTTGGTCCAATTCGAGTTTTAAATTCGTCTGACAAGTCTGGTCGAATTTTAAATTCGAGTATCGGGTCCGGCAGTTACAAAAACAGTTATAACTTTCAAACCGTAACTCCGTTTTCGACGATTCCAGTGGCAACAGAAGCGTAAATGAGTCTAGTTTTCAATGATATAAATTACTCAGTATAAAACATAATTTAAGTGAATCGGAGGTTATGATGAAGCAACAGTGGTCAAGTCCCGGCGGGTCGTTTCGTAACAAAACCTTATGTTTTCACTTGGGTTGGATCAAATCCTTATAAAATGGACATAATATGGCATTTCTAGTAAAATTAGGTCAATATGCATAGGACCTTAGTCTTTGAGATGCTTAGGGTTTAATGTGATACGCGTATGATAGGATTCGGCTATCGTGGACGTTGGTTCTACTTTCTTGCGGATTGGGATTGTATTGCGCACGTCAGGTGAGTTTCGTAGCCCCTTTTTATCATGTTTTGGGGTGAAAAGATACTAAAATGATTTGTTTACATGCCGTAGACAAAAACTTATATTTTCGTATTACTTGCTTTCTATGCTATTACACTTAAATGCGAACTTTTAAGTATACATGCAAATTCACTAGGAAAGCGTAAAATACGAATGAATTATCAGAAATCATGACTAATGAGTAGAGTTACATGACATATGGTCATTAAAACGTAATACACGAGATCGTTATGAGATGAAAAGTATGAGATGAATAGTATGGGATGAATCGTAAGAGACGAATCGTTTAAGATGAATAGTATGAGATGAATCGTATGAGATAAGTCGTTAGATGGTAGACCGTATGAGACGAATCGTTAGACGGCAGATCGTAGAAGATGAATCGTATGAGATGAATCGTTAGACGGTAGATCATTATGAGATGGATAGTACGAGATGAATAGTATGAGATAAATTGTTAAAAGGTAGATTGTTATGATATGAATCATTATATGGTAGTCGGTATGGTTTGGATATTTTGACGAGTAGTATGGAGATCCTTGCATGGTTATTTCGTTATGGTTAAGTCTGTGTGGTTATTTCTGTGTGGTTACTTCTGTGTGGTTATTTCTGTGTGGTTATTTCTGTGTGGTTACTTCTGTGTGGTTAATTTCCTTCTGAACAAATCCAAAGGCAGGTTGTTGAACCGTAAGACCACATACCATGAGACGGTTGGATTCAGAGAAGGCATAGCAGGATGATGAACCGTAAGGCCAAATATGTGATATATATATACAGAAGTACAACTTTTATATGATGTGAAATCATTTGGTAAACTTATATTGGCTCGTCTAATTTATACTCAAGTTTTATATCTGTTGATTCAAATTGAATGTTTTATATATACTTATATGGTTATGTATAAATTGTGGTTTTATACACTCGTTTCGGAGAATTTAATTTATATATAGGTATATGAGTACTATGAATCAACGTCGCGGCAAAACTTGATTTTTGTGAATCAAACCTACGAACTCACCAACCTTGTGTTGACACTTTCAAGTATCTTTTCAGGTAACAGGAGTTGATTGGAAGATTTA
>JAOXNX010000001.1:27817704-27830138 GCA_028566075.1 Solidago caesia
GGAGAAACAATTAGTAGAACTTTTTCTCGAGTTTGCAATGCGGTTATCAGATTGCATTCACGTTTGCTCAAGAAACCTGAACCTGTTCCCGAGAACTCTACTGACCATAGATGGAAATGGTTCAAGGTATATGTAATCATCATATTAACTATTTTTATGTTAGTAACTTCAAATATATAATAACTTGTTTATTTTTTGCTTTTTAGAATTGTCTAGGAGCTTTAGATGGAACATACATACAATGTTTAGTGCCACAAGAAGAGAGGCCTAGATATAGAACAAGAAAGGGAGATATCGCCACAAACGTGTTAGGCGTGTGTTCACAAGATATGCAATTTATCTTTGTGTTACCGGGTTGGGAAGGGTCCGCAGCTGATGGTAGAGTGTTGCGAGATGCTCTTGATCGACCTCATGGATTAAAAGTTTCAAGACCCGGTTACTATTTGGTAGATGCGGGATATACAAATGGAGAGGGTTTTCTAGCCCCTTATAGAGGCCAAAGGTATCATTTAAATGACTGGCGTGATGGACACCAACCGACCACACCAAAAGAATTTTATAACATGAAACATTCATCCGCAAGAAATGTTATAGAAAGATGTTTTGGTATTTTGAAGACAAGGTGGAAAATTTTGAAAGACAACTCATTTTATCCTATTGATACAAAGATTAGGATCATAATGGCATGTTGTCGCCTCCATAATTTTATAAGACAAGAAATGGAAGATAATCCATTAGAGACATGGCATGATGTGGATTTGGGAACGGGAGATGGAGATGGGGATGGAGATAGAGATGGAGATGGTGAAGGAGAAGAGGATAACATAAATTCTGTTGGAACTTCAAACGAGTGGACAACTTTTAGAAATAATTTAGCAGATTCTATGTTTGAGTCCTGGAATGCTAGCCATGTACTCTAAACACAATTTGTGATTGAACCAATTTGTTGTATCTTTGCTTTTAATTTGTACTCTAAACACAATTTGTGATTTTTTATTGTTATTATTTTATCATTATTGTTTTAGGGGCTGTTTTTGCTGTAGTTTACAGTTATTTTAGGGGTTGTATTTGTTGCTGTTTTGTGCAGTTTTTTGGCATGTTTTAGTGCGGTATTTTGCAACAATTTTGTGTAGTTTTAGGGCTGTTTTGTTGCTGTTTTTTGGGTTGTTTCTGGCTGTTTTTTGGGTTGTTTCTGGCTGTATTTTGGGGCAGTCTTAGTGCAGTTTTTTGGCATGTTTTAGTGCAGTATTTTGGGGTTGTTTTTGGCTGTATTTTGGGGCTGTTTTAGTGCAGTATTTGTTGCTGTTTTAGTGCAGTATTTGTTGCTGTTTTGTGCAGTTTTTTGGCATGTTTTAGTGCAGTTTTTTGGCATGTTTTAATGCAGTAATTACGGGCTGTATTTGTTGCTGTTTTGTGCAGTTTTTTAGGGCTGTTTTGGTGCAGTTTTTTGCAGCAGTTTTGTACAGTTTTTTGGCTTGTTTTTGGTTGTTGTTGATGTAGTTTAGAGCTGTTCTTAGTGCAGTTTTGTGTAACTTTTTTTTGCTATTTTTTGAGACTGTTTTTGTGGTTAATACAGGTATGACAAGTCAAAATAGAAACTATTGCGGGTGGGCGAAAGAAGAAGATGCAAAGCTAGTGGAAGCTTTACTAAACATGGTAAACGTGGGAGGATATAGAGCTGATAATGGCTTTAAATCCGGGTATTTAAGTCATCTTGAAGCAACATTGAAAGTATCACTTCCTGAATCGGGTCTTTTGGGTAAACCTCACATTGAATCAAGGATAAAAACAATGAAAAAAGATTGGCAAGCTGTATTTGATATGTTGAATAGTACAAGTGGATTTGGTTATGATAAGGAAAACAATTGTGTGACCACAACATCTCCTGGAGTATGGGATGCTTACCTCGAGGTATTACTATTTTTATTTTGTTGTTTACAATATTTTAGTTCAATTTTTGGGTTGTATATAATTGTGTTATTATAATGTGATATAGACTCATAAATGGGCGGCAAAATGGAAAAATAAAAAGCTTCCACACTATGAAGAATTATGTGTAATTTTTGGAAAAGATCGAGCTCAAGGAAATAGAGCCAAGGTTGCTACTGAGATGGAAGAGCAAGTGAATATTGAAGAACAACAAGGCTCTGATGATAGTTTTAATGAAGTGATGGAAGGTAGCCATACGGCACGTACAACTACAAGTGTTCAAGTTGAAGAAGTTTCAAGTGTTCCTAGTAAGAAAAGGAAGAGCACATGTCAAAGAAGTTCTGTGGTTGATATTGAAAGTTTCACCGACGCGGTTATGTTTTTTGGTGAACGTCTCAAAGAATCTTCTGCTGAATTGAGTGAAGGTATAAAACTTGAAGTTCAACTAAATAAGAAAAAGGATATGCTACCTTTGGAGCTTGAGAAAATGACATCCTTGTCTCAATTGGAAAGGTTTAAGGCAATTCGAAAAATGAAAAGTGATCCTGATAGCATTGCTACTTTTTGGGATTTGAAAGAAGAAGAAAGGGAGGATTGGGTGCGATTTGTGATGTCGGAAAATTAAAAGAATGACTAAGGTAGTTGTAGCTTACGTTGAAGTCACTCGTTCTTATTTTGAAGCTTGATGTTGTACGTTAATGACATTGTAGCTTATGTTGAAGTAACTCGTACTTATTTTGAAGCTTGATGTTGTACGTTAATGACGTTGTCGCTTATGTTGAAGTCACTGACTTGTTAAGTTGTAATAATATGTGGTTTTTGGAATAATTTCTAGAATTTGTTTGTGACTAGTGATTCACAAATGTGTATTAACTTTTTATTATGTATGAAAAGTTTATTAGTTAAAAAAAAAGTTTAACATATACAGTACATGTTTAATTGTATGAAGATAATAAAAATATATATACTTTATTTATAAAGTAATAATAAAATCTTATAAATTAAGCTAGAAAAAAAAATTACACAAAATTGATTAAAGGGCAATTTTGTCATTTGACATAAATTACATTCCAATTCCTACAAACCAAACAGGATTATGTCATGGAATGGAATCTGAATTCCATTGAATTCTGTCAACCAAACACAAGACAGATTTTAAAACTTTCAGATTTCAATTCCTTTAAATTCCAATTCCATTAACAGATTTCAATTCCTTCAAAAACATTACGTGAACCAAACGGACCCTATAGGTTTTAAAAGAATAAAGGATAAATCCACAATCCCTTATCCACTTCTATCATCTCTTCACTACATCACTGGTTCATCTTCTCATCATCATCAATAATCAATCCCACTTCAACAAACAAACAACAATGGCATCTTCATCATCTATACTAGCCTCGTCACCTCTACTTCAAACCCAACTACTATCCCCACTCCCAAACAAAAAGGCAACATCTTTTCACTTCCATCATCAATTTCCAAGAAACTCATTTTCAATCAAGGCCCAAACCCTTGATTTCTCAGGTACATTCTTTGAAGGAGGATTGGGTGTTGATGATGACCTCAGCAACACATCTGGGTCAGTTGCTACTGCCATTGAAGAAAAAGAAGAGCCCCAATGCCCACCTGGTTTGAAGCAGTATGAAACTATGGCTGTTTTAAGACCAGATATGTCTGAAGATGAAAGACTCTCTCTTACCCAGAAATATGAAGAGGTATATAATTTTATGTTTATGTTGGATTTTTTAATTATCTTTAATGCTTTTGGTCTCTCTACCCTTGGGTATGGGTATGATTCTCTACTTCCCCGTACCCTGCCCTTTGCAGCATTGTGTATCGTTGTTGTATCTTTAATTGTTTTTAGGGCTAAATATGTACTTTTTATGTAGAAGTAGAGATATTAGGAAATGGCAGGGGATACCCGGTGCATATATTTGAGTCAAAGACTTGCCTTTCCTGGGTAAATATAGATAAAAGGTTAAGTAATTGCAAATTTAGGGACCCAATATATCACTTCGTAGTCATTGCTTGTTTAATTGTTTATTGCTTATTTTTACGGCAGATAAGCAATGTCAAACATTATCTAAGAACTGCTTATTTTAAAAGGAATAAGCACTTTAAAATGTGCAGGTTGGATCTTGCTTATTTTATAAGCAAATAAAGTACTTTAAAATATGCAATCCCAAAGCCCCCCCTAAAAGTAAGTTTAAATCTCATGATAATTGGTGTTTCAAGGAAGAGCAACGTATATTGCACTTTGCTAAAAATAAGTTAGCTAGTGTTGGAAATAGGATCCTGTGATCAATATTCAAGATTGAAACAAAAGATAGTTTTGGTCACTGAATGAGCATTTTAGGAAAGAAGAATTCTTGTAATGAGTTGAATCTGTAAATTTGTTTTAGTACACTCTTATTTGTGAATTACGGAGTACATTACCTGCCCTGCTCAATAGAGGAGAGTTCTTCTTTTCAGTTGTGAAATTCTTTTAGTTTCTAAGTTCAGCTGTACAACACTAAATAATTGTAATAGAAAAAAAAACAGTTGTATTTAATTTTTTAAGTTCTTAAACCACGATTACATCTTTTACCCACTAAAAGAAGATGCGGAGTTCTTTGTCTCGGTGATTGATGTATTTGATATTCTTGAAGACCGCATAGGTTTTTATTAGCCATCAAGTCTTTTGCCCCTTTCTTACTTCTCGATTCATCCTGCCTTTAGTTGGGCTTCTTAGCATGGTCTCTCGGGCCTGGCTTAGTTTTTTTCCTTATAATAGAGGCGGCAAAATAGGCGGTCTGAGTGTATTCGGTAATAGGTCAAAACACGTCGGGTAATCTTTAATTCTTTATTTGGTAGCCCTAAACATTTTGTGTCAAAATTTTTATAATATATATATATATATATATATATAACTAGTGACCCTAGTGTGATACAAGTTATAAAAAAAACTATATTATCACAACAATACTTCAACTTTTTGAACTTTAGAAGGTTGTATGCGTTAAAAATGGGAAATCTCAACATCATTGACCCATATGACGCAATTTTCTTTATGTTTTTCTTACTCTTCAAACATAAAACACAATCCAAGTTAAACCATTCATCAGTAAAAGTGAAAGATTGCATATTTTCGACAATTTTTAGCTATTAATTCCAGCATCTGGATAAGAAAAATCTTTTCATGAATGCCTTTGATTTAGCTTAGGCGGTCAGAGATTTGCTGGAAGTTTAAAGGAACTTGGGTAGTTTATAGGTGTTTCCTAACATAATATGGAGGAAGAGTAGTAAAGGGTGTCAAGTGTCAATTCTAAGCTGGATGCTTGTTGCTTGATATAGAATTCAAGGTGAAATAGATGCACGAGTTTTTCAAAGACAGGTTGAAAATGCTTATTTGTAGGTTTAAATTTGTTGATAGTTACATATAATAAGTAGAAAGCGGAGCACTAATATTGAAAAAACTTTCTTGAGTTAGGCATCTATTTCTGACGCATTCAGTTAGAGGGCAATATGGGCGGTTGGGTGAGTGGAGTATCAGGTTAAACTACATTGTTTGCTGTCTGGCTCGGGTCAGGTTAACCTGAAATACACTTTTTGTCCAAAAACTTTGTTCTTACTTTTATTATGAATAGTTAGTGTTAAATTTGAATTCTGATTACTTGAATAGACCTATTAATATATACATGGGTCAACATTGACACCTAAGTTGTATGTAAAGCTTAAGAAGCTGATAAATGTTTGGTAATTAAGAAAAGTTCTGCATTTTCACATGTACTTTAATGCTCATATTTTGGGTTAGTTAAAGAAGTTATTTATTTTATAACCATGGTTCTGTTGCTCAACAACAAGAAATTTATATCGGAAGGTGCATGTGGGACTTATATTGGATGCCGTGAGTTTTGTTGGAGCTTTTAACTCATATTTGTCCAAAAGATTAGGAAGATCGTAAAACGGTACCACTTTCCATCGCCTTCATTAACTTGTATTATTCTGCGTACTTGGGCGATATACATCTTGACTGTTGGACGACTTTTACAGTATTCAAATGATCCTGTTTATTTGGCTGGTTATAAGTAGATATTTCTTAGCCATTGATTTTTACATGGGCGGGTCAGGTTGACCCATCAACATTTTTTGTCCACTTTTTTAAATTATATAAATAGTTAATGCATCAAAATGGTTGTAGAAACTATCATATTAATATAGTAGCTGATTTGTGTGAATAAATCTATTTAATAGGTTGTAAAACGTCTGATAACACTTTGGGTGACTTTCAACCTGTTTGACTGGCCTAGACCGTTTGTCCCATTTTGTTTCAGATAAGTTTTTTAAGTCGACCGATTGAAGGTAAAATACAACCTATATCAACCCATAATAAAGTAAATGGGTTTGCAGGGTGTCTCTAGCTTATACTGATTCTTAGTATTTACGTAAACAACAAAATTCAGTTTGGTGCAAGTGCACAACGTCATTTAGGAATACGGGTAACTGAAGACTAAGTTTACAAGCAATATCCAGATTGTGAGGTCTTATGTAATTGGATATTTCTTTGAAATGTTTCTATTTCAAAGTTTCTGACTTTATTTTGATAAGAACGTGAAGGAATACGAGATGCAGAGTTTTATATCAAAAGTATTATAAAGCAACTGATGTGACGGACTACCATTTAGTAGTGCAATTGCTTCTATAGAATGATTAACATAGTAAACCCTTGTATTTCATTTTAAAAGATAAAAACTACTCCGTATTAATAAAATTATGGAAATTCTATCAGTACACTCCAGTTGGTAAAAAGAAAACGCATACAGACGGGATTGTGTGTCTCATTTTTTTGATATAACCAGAACTAAAGATGCGACACACAAAATGGAAATCTGAAAAGATTGTATAAAATGAATGCCTATGAGTTGAGCTAACTTATTTCATGTCACTCACGTATGTCTCTGCTCGCATCATCAGTAGAACAATTCAATTCAAACATTTAAAAAATCATTTTATGTTATTGGGTGTCACAAAAAGCCCTTAGTCTTTGTTTTTTTTTTCTTTTGTCTGTTTTCACTTACCATTTCCTTTTTATTTATTAATCTTATGTTTTGTATGCATATGACCTGGAATTTCTTAGACAATCCCCTTGGTTGGTTGGTATGACACACTTCTGAGTCAAAAACACAAAATGAGGACGATGCATGTATTGACTTGCCACTTTTTTATTACACGTCTTCACTTCATTTAGACCATTACTTTAAATAATTATAAACCGAATAGGTTCTGCTTTGGAAGATTAGTGCTTTCTGATATGTCATATAAAGTGAAGTGGAAAAAACAAATCTTGAATTATTGATTCCATAGTGGCTAATTTAATTAATCGTTTTATACCTTTTAACAGTTGCTTGTTGCTGGAGGCGGCATGTACGTGGAGGTATTCAATAGGGGTGTCATCCCTCTTGCTTACAGCATCAAGAAGAAAAACAAAGCCGGTGAGACCAACACTTACTTAGACGGTATCTATCTACTGTTTACTTATTTCACAAAACCTGAATCTTTGAAGGTTTTGGAGACAACTTTGAACATGGATGATGACGTCATTAGATCATCCACCTTCATAATAAGGAAGAGGAAGTATTAGTTCTATATATCTTTCGGTTTTAGCTTTGAAAGAAGCCAATAGGAAGGGTTGTAGTACTTCAAATGTTTAAGTTCTTCAAAGTTTTAGTTATATAAGTGCACCATGTTGTAGAAATGTCACATATTTTGATCATCATATCTATGCAGACAATACCATTTTTTGCATGCAAGAATCTTTCTTTTGATGAGATTAAAGGAATGGGTATCGAGTTCATCTTTACGTGGCTTTTTTTAAGTTAATTGTATAAAGAGGTCAACTTTGGTCCAAGCTCTATGTTGTGTAATATGAATTATACCTTAGTGGAAAAATAGAGATGGATTCCTGAAACAAAAATTGCCCAAGATGGCTAGGAAAATCGAAGGTTTTTAACTGCACCCCATGGTGTTAATCCAGTCATAGGTTCATACCATCTTTTCGGTTTGTCTAAATAGACCATGGCACATGGTTAAACTTTCCGATTTGTCCAAATAGACCTGTACCCAAATCGTTCTTTTATTTTGTTTATCTTTATCTAAAAGAAGCCTTGTTGGGTAAGAAAAACTAAACTTTTCATGTCAAAGAGCACTCACTCATGAACTAATCATACAAGAAAATAACAAAGAAAAAGGTGACCCATGCCATTGACACTGTGCAAGTTCCAACACTTTATGTTAAGATTAAAAGCTTGATTTGTAGCCATACAATGTTGTTTACCTTTACAATTCATTTTGGTTTTTATAGATAGTCATAGACCAATCACGTACAGACTCTTTTTCACCAGCACCAGAATGTCTTCAAAATCATGAACTCTTGCTTTTGTTCAATAGAGTTTTAGAATTCGTTAAATTTGGGTAAAAGGATACCCCTGGTTAACTTTATATAAATTACAACTATAAACAGGCGAAGTAACAGAATACCACTTCGACTATACAATGTACGCACCATGTGCAACATCCAAAACCCAATTTACAGCCAAAAAACTAAACTAGCAAAACATTACATAACACAAAACATTACATAACTTTATACTAGAATTCGTTAAATTGTATCAAAGGATGAATATTAAATTCAAATACGTTATGTAAAACAAGCTAAACTGGTAAACAGATTAGGTGTTCCCTATAACCTTGTTCAAGTTAACTAAGAAAGACGAGTCTTTGACTTAGAAGTACATAGGGGTTTACGTGACCCTCTTTGAACTCTTTCTTTGATCACCTCCAAAATGTTATGTAGAGAAATTTAAACTTAGATACCTCTTATGAAGGCAACCTTGGTATTGGTAGTGGTTAATATAAAGTGGATTATAAAAAATTAGAACATTTATGAGAAAGAAAAAGGTGGGAGCACTTGCTTATGGTATTAAACTAACAAATATTAGGATACAAGACACTCATAAGTTAATATGTGGAGAATCTTGATTTGGTGGCCCGGTTTGATACGACATTGTTTGAAAGAGACGTCTTTCTCATTCATGTCATACTTCCTACACATATAAACGACTCCATTTTTATTTATATGTCAAATTAAATGCGAAGTTCATTTTGACATAAATTAGTATATTGTTTGTTTAATGATCATTTTGGATTGTTTTATTTTATTTTTTCACTACATGAATTTTAGCATTCTAGAATAATGTTTAAAATACTGCATCCCTCAAACGCGGTTTATCGTGTTTTTGAAAGAAAAAACAAGTTTATGTGTTTAGCATATATATGTCTGGTTGAGAAGAGAAAATGTGACAATCTATACTTAGTGATGATTTTAGGAATTTGTTTCAGTTTATGTACAGATATTATTAGCATGTCCATATTGAAAATCTGTCTAACATCCGTAGTTGTGTTTATGAGCTACTAATAACATCTATATTCCTTTATCACAATATGGATCAATGAAAACAATTAAGCTTGAAAACTAGAACTTGCAACTTTATGAATAGCATTGATTTGCTTGTGTGAATGTTGCTCATTTTAGAGCTAATTAAAAAGCAAACTTCGTACACATAGCTAGATTCAAGTCCACTAATAACGATTTATAGTCCATAGTTATAATGCTTATTTTAGATTTGACATAAAAAAGGTATAAAATCTTTGGCCAACCATAACAAGGTATGCCCACAAGAGATTGCATTCTCTATTATATATATTACATAAAATAACAACCCCAAGATCAAGCATATAAGTTAGTGCACCAACATGAATGTGGGTCTTGGGAGTGGCACTACCACCATGATGTGAAGCCACACACACACACACACACGCGTGCCTCTGTGTGTGTATGAGAGGGTCCCTTGTCGTTTGATTCCCAGAATGTATGGGAATTTGGTGGAATGAAATTTGTATTTTTTTTTCCTTGTCATGTTAGGTTAACATAACAAATTTTAAATTCCATTCCACTAAATTCTCATACATTCTGAGAACCAAACTGCCTTAATAGTCGACATGGGATGGAATAATCATGATGTTTCCCTTGATGAATTCTTGCTTCATCTCAAAAGTCATTACTTATAGTGATCATATTCCACACCTTTGCTTTTTTCTCTCTCTGTCCTTTTCACATCTCACTCAGAAACCCATATATATATAAACTTGATCCACTAGCAGCTTATACCTTAATCCATAGACCCCACGTACTCCTTAGTAACTCACCCAGTTAAGAAATCCACTAGGATTTCAGTTAAGTTATATATAAAACCAAACATTAAGGTCACTGAACACATATTAACTCATTTGGTTACTAGAAAGTAGAAACACAACCTTCTTTTTCTCTCAAAAGATTCCAACTTCCACTCTTGTATATATAACTGCATTTATTTATAGACTCATGTCCGTCTACAGTACACTCAACCAAGAAAGTTAACATCCTATCCTATTTATATATATCACCTTCCTTTCCACCAAAAGTTTCTAGCTTTCGATTAACTTACATTCGTACGTACACTCTAAGTTCTTACTCAAGAAACACAATATTCCACTAAGGTTTCTTTAGCTTTCGTGTCGTTACAGTATCTTTTCCCGGCCCCTTCTTATATATATACTTCAAGTATAGTAGCTGGTAACCTAAAGCACAAACCACATAACGTCGTCTCCCCTTCTTATAGATATAGTTCAAGTAGTTAACAACATTTGCATCCATACATGCACTTGGTCCTCTGAGTTTCCATAAATAACTAAAGAAGCAAGCTAGGATTTTTCATAGAATAGATTTTGGGTTCGTGACTAGCTAGAAAGAAAGTGGTTAAACAAGGCAATGGGGTACCTTCAATCTTCAAGTAATGGTGCCAACTCTCATTTGTATTCTCAAGCACTTCAGATGAAATTATACCAAGCATTCATATTTGCTATCCCAATACTCTTCTCTATAATACTTTTTCTCTTGTTTTACTTGTTCTACCTCAAAAGGACTTTTAGCAACAACAATTCCTCATCTTCTACATCTACACTCCATCCAGGAACCTCGTCGAATCATGATTCTTCAAATCTTCCTCAATATGTATGTATACACCTCTATCTCTCTCTCCCTATCTCTTCCACAAATCTTTATTCTTTTGGTGTCTATCTTCTTGTAGAGTGAAACAGGACTGAAGATAAACCTTGAAGACAAGCTTACTGTGATCTTGTTTGACGAAGATTTATACGCAAAGGATTCAATGTAAGCATACACCTTTTCAAATAAGTAATTGACTTCTTCAAACCATGCATTATCAATATCTTCTATTGTTTGGGAAAATGTTGAAAGCTCTAAAATATGTAAGCAGTGATAATTTGTTCAAAGAAATTCGTTATTACACAATTGAACATTTCTATGCAAGAATGGTAGTTAATTTGAGATAAAAAGAATCAATATGATAATTGAAAAGTAATCATCCGTGGATTTTGCTCTTTGCAATTACATGACTTGACAATATATGATACTAAAACGTACAGCCTTATGGAAACTCCGTGAATTCGGTTTGCAGGTGTTGTGTTTGTTTGGGCGAATTTGAGATGAATGAGAAGCTACATCAAATACCATCTTGCCAACATATGTTCCATGGCGATTGTATACGAAACTGGCTTCATTCAAACATTACATGTCCCCTCTGCAGATGCTCAGTTATCAACACAACCAAAGGCGGCCACCACGAACCACAGGTAGTTGATGAACCAGCCACGGTGAGCAGCCAGAGTATGAACTCACAAGGGGTTCCTCTAGAACATAGTATAGTTATTTTTGAAGGATCGTCTAGTTCAAGTATGGACAAGTTGCCTAATCCAAATGAAGAATCTCATGTTGTCAATATTTAAATCCATGATTGTTGAGTTTTGCTACGAGTGTAGAGTAGTCTTTAGAATAGATGATGAATGCATACAACAATGTTTGTAATACCAACTACCAAGTGTGATCCAAACTGTATGTACAAGATGATTGATGGATGGCATTTGGTAATAAGTCATCTATATATTTGTAACTTGTAAGTTAGAATAATTGAATCATCGATCGCAAATTTAGTTGCTTAATTTCTACCATAAGTAATAAAGACATACCAATTATAATACCAAATCAACATTTCTAAACCGATCGAATACCATGAAAAAGAGACTAAACAGGTTGTTGATATGGTGAAGTTTGAACCTAACTACTTAAATATGTTCTGAAGCAATGAACCGGGTGCAATGATATCAATGCATCTCTAATAAAAGGAACATTTTCGCATGATCTCTCACAAGCTCCGAAAAACTATGATAAAGGTCAGCCTAGCTAGATCCATAGAGACACCCAAAAAGTGTTGTGGATCAACAAATATTAATCTACATGGAAGGGGCTTTTTGTCTCAAGTGGAGAGACGGGGTACGTAACAAGTTAAAATGGGTGCTTTTAAATATGGATCCGCAGTGGTCGGGTCAGGTTGGCCTGCCCAACATCA
>JAOXNX010000001.1:27840476-27856094 GCA_028566075.1 Solidago caesia
TGTTTAAAAAGAGAAAAATTAATACCTCATATGCCTTCAAAACTTCTTAATCATCTGTATTCGGCTTATAGGTCATCTTTATTTGCCTTTAAAATCAAAATCGGACTCGAAAACCTAATTGTAATAGGTGAAATTTTTTTGGGTAAAAAAACCCTAAAAATAAAAATAAAAAACAATCAACAAACAATAGATGAAACAAAATCAAAAGATTCAAAACCCATAAAACATACATCGGATGGAATAATAATCTGAAAACTACCTAAAATCATGCATCCTGCAAAGAAGAAATACAAATTTCATCTTGATTTCTGATAAGAAAAAAAAACTAATAGAAAGTAAAAATAGATTTTTTGATGGAGAAAAATGAAAAAGAGAAAAAAAAAAAAAAAAAACATTGATGTTGGAGGAAGATGAGAAAGAGATTGGGTTAAATTCAAAATTGGAATTTTTTTTTTTTAAATACTTGATTGGAAAGATATAGTACAACGAAAGAAAATCATAGCCCATTTTAATTTAAAAGGATAATACAAACACATACTATTACACCTTAAAACACATATGATTTTCATCATTCATGACGTCACAAATCCAATGTGGCACTTCTTATTTTTTGACACTTCTTATTTTTTTGACACATCAGTTTTTCTAATGTATTGGTTACCCCTCCTTTAGTAAATTAGGGGGATTCTTACTTTAAAGTGTGAAAATAATGTTATTACTTTTCTAATCCACTTGAAAAAAGAGAAGTACTATTTCTATTTCTCTACATTTTGAGTAATATGATCACTCTTCATGTACATACGTATGGACTTTTGCTTTTCTCCTTCCTATTCAAGAAAACAGTCGACTAGCGATACTGTTTTTTATGTTGTATTTTTTTTTTTTCGTGTAGTGGTAGTATAATGTATGCACACCACCACATAATGTAAGAACATATAACTTTGATGCTATCAAGTTTACGAATTCTATACCAATCCCGTGTTATGTGAAATCACATTTTTATAAACAGTTCCTTTTTTATAATTTGGTTGGTAGGGAGTAAATTATGGGTAAATTATGGGAGAAAGAGATGATGTGGCGCTGATGTGGCAGTGAGAATTTGAGAATTTGGTGTTATGGATGGGAGGGGCCTAAGGTCTCAAATCTCACCAAATACCTATTCATCTATTAATATTCGTTAAAAAAATTTAGTAATACTCGTAATCTAGTAAAATAACATGAGATTCATCAAACGGGAGTTACGAGGAAGGAATATGGTAGTTACCGTTAGTAGACGGCGTTTGGTAAAATCTTGTACCACGACCAGGCAACAGGATTGGCTAGAAAAAGCCCGGCACAGTGTCCCTTTCCATTATTACTCTTTTCACCTTATTCTCATAAATAAATTACACCCATGCCACTTGATAAAATTATTTTAGTCTCACAATTTCATATGTACACTCGATAAAATCATTAAATTCGGGATTCAAATTTAGGCATTGACGTTTAGTTGAAAACTTGAGAAAAAACTAACTACTAATAATAAATATTTTCTGTTTAAAAAAAGTTCAAAAATAAAACTAAAGATATTTATATAATAATTTTTAATTATATAAACCAAGTAAAATAATGTATGGTTGTATAAAGTTACATTTATTGTTTGTGCATAAAAAATATTGTTTATAGATCATTTGAAGTAGACATTCTTGTATTCCTCATATCTTTCTTCATATTATTAATGAAATACAAAAACCCAAACTTGTAAGTTTACATAATTTTACACCTAGTGGATATTTTGAAACCATGCTATTATATTTCATTTATATCACAAGAAGTTTTGGAAACGTTTATGCTACCGCATTGGTTTTCTCCAAAATTTCAGCCGAAACACACTGTTATAGATGGCAGGCAACTGACTTCATCGACCACAGACTTAAGATTATGTTCAATGATGCTTATGTAATAGAAAGACAATTTTGGAATTGACTTTCCATATAAATATTGTATTTTTGTTTGTAAAGAATTTAGTTGGTGTTAAATTTTTATTTTTTTTATAATTTAATGAAGTTATCTAAAATATAAACAATGGTTAGGTAGAATGACATTATAGTAATTTTGTATACTTAAAAATTTGAAATTTAAAACAACGATCATATGCTTTACATAATAAGTAGAGATATGCATTATAGTACGTTGTTATAAAAATATTACCATTTAACACTCACTTTTGTCAAACCTACGAGGGACCCTACACTATTACAAGTATCGATTAAAGAACTTTAAATGTGCGCTCAAAAACTTTGATATTCGCTTATTGCGTTTTCACAAACAGCCATTTTTTCGTCCTCATGGTATTCTCTTCTAGCTACAGATCTCCGTTGAAAAATTTAAAATATTCTACCACGACGCATCATGTAAATACTATTTTAGCATATCTAAATGAATTCGGTGCATTAAGTTAAATAAACATATCTAAATGAATTACTTCGTTTGCATCTAATAAAGGTTACATATCATTCCAAAAGAACAATTAAAAGGCAGCAATAAATTAATTAAATCTTTAACAAAAGATTTGCATCTTATCACTAATTAAATTAGGCTACTCTTTGTCCCTTATCAGGATAAACAAAAATATATTCCAGAACCAATTCCCACAAGTTTATTTTATTGTTACGGTTTTGTGGTTTTTCATTTTTTTTAAAAAATTTTTTTTACTCCGTAATAGTTTTACTTTTAATAAATTAATTGCTTGCCGACCGAAAAAATAAAAAATAATTTTCCTCCTTAGTCCTTGGTCATATAAATGAAACTAATTTCTTTCATAGATACATAGTGTAAAATTTTAATTTGCAGGTTTACTAATTAATATCTTTTTAGTGTAATAAAAAGTCTGGCCCATTTATATAGAAAGAGTGTTCTGATTTGTGTCTTAAAGGATATACATAAGCGTGCATGCATCAACATTTTTTTTCAAAAATTAAAAAATGAATTTTTCAAGAAAAATTTTGATACATGCTTTTACATTTTTTCTAAAAAATGTTGGTGTATTTATTGCACCTTATGTTTCTCCTTAAAACACAAGTTAAAAAATTTCATATGAAAAATATAGATATTTCTCACAGTAATATTTTGATTTTCCAACTTTTATTTGTATATTTCTATAAGGTAAGTGATGTGTATATCATTATTTTTGTCCAAACCCAACCTCAGGGCGGATCTATTCAAGGGCCCGAGGGCCCCCCGTCCTCCTCCATTTTTTCGTTCTGTAGTATAGTTTTATCCGTATTTCGTTTATAAAATTCTTAGTATTATTTCTGGATCTCGTGGTACTATCGGCTCCCCTCGTGTCTTTCGGGCCACCTCCATGACTTTTTTCAAAATCCGTCACTGCCCAACCTATTCATGGATCTATCATATGTACAACTTTTTAAAACATAAATTAGTGGCGTATGGATAAAAATGATGGTATATGTATCATTGCTCTTTCAATAATTATATTTTTCTTGTTGACTAATTTATAAACTATGAAAACTATTTTGTAAACATTTTTTTTGCAATTTTATGAGTTTAGGTGATTTCACTTACTTTGTGAGCATATTAATCCAAATACGACTTGTTTTGCGAACCCGAAGTGACAGTAGGTGAACTTTCGTAACCACTGAGAGATTTATACCAAGGACAGACCTTGTGATTTCTACGTTAAGAGACATAAGTTTTTTCAATGAACCGTTTTTCTTGGTTGTTTATTTTGTAAACTTTGTCAAACAAACAAGCACATTCACACACGCACGTGTGCATGCGCACTTACACCTCAAGTCCTAAACGTATCATATACCAAATCTAAGCAAACAATAAAGAAGATTCATATTAGTATTCGATTTGAAATAAATGATTGGCATTTCTTTAACAATTGAAAATATTAAAGTTAAGTTGAAAATTCACAAACAATGAATAAAAACGAAAGAGGGTTTCAATTAGGTTTTTAAAGATTAGTTTATGTCTTAATTTATTCACAAGGACTTCGCTAACTACAATTACCAGAGCTATACTTAATAGATAAAAAGAAATTAAATGATAGGTTATTATGATATACAACAAATTATTTTTAATTTTTTTTGCGTATTATGATACCCATTAGAAGTAAAATTCTTTTATATAAAATTACATATATCCAAAATACCTTTTTTTTTGAAAGGTAATATCCAAAATACCTATTCCAGTAAAATACACTATATTGGGTAGGATGAAAATGTAATTACTTCTTATGGAGTTGACTCGCCTTTGTCTAATGACCATTGACAATGACATGGAAAATTCTTTGCCATTTCATAGATTAGTGCCCACAAAGGCACTACCTCCCCTAAAAAGGGGATGCTTTTCACTTTTCAGCCCATAAACATTGTAATTAACGTACATTTTTAATCATTCTTAATTTTTATGTTCTAAAATATTGTTTATAAAGATACATGAAATATCATATATTGGTTATTAAATGATAACGACCTTGGAGTTAGCTAAGTTTAAAGCCAGGTTACAACTTTGATGATATGATTAGATAATTATGTTGTATATTACTATATATTTTGCTTTAATATTGACATGTGGTAAGTTAATTAAGTAGTTATTAGTTAACAATCTTTTTTTTTTTGCCACATAAATTATTTTGAAGTAAAATAGTACGGAGTATTTGATTTGGCACATAACTTAAAGATAAATTTCAAAAAATCAAGTATTTGAAGTTACCTTGGTATAATAATCACATGGATAAAAGCATGCAACAATGTTTGTTATGATCATTAACGGCAAAAGTGTTACTTTTGAACTATAATTAAACGAGTAAAATTAATCGATATTAAGTTATTAACTTTGGTTCATAATGTTTTCTTTTCTCACTATTATAACTTGATAAAATTGTATAACTTTAGTGTTTAGCACTTAGTGTTACTTTTCTTAAGAGATATGATTGGAAGTCATAATATATTATTTTATTAAGTTTACACCCAATTATTGGATGTACGTACTAGTTACATAAGTTTATTCATGCATTTATATCTAAAATGTATCCACATTGTCTACCTCATTAAAAAAAAAAACTTGTTTAATTATTATTTACCTAAATATAAATTTCAGTAACATAGCCAAACAACAATATAAAAAATTATCTTCGTATAAGTTTATACTATTACGTGGAACAAAATTTTCTTCTATATTCAAATTGAGACACCATATTTATATATTCCAGTATTCCACTTCAGCTCAGTAAAAAAATATTTCACCTTTTTACTCATATATAGTTGATGAAAATAAAGACACATACCTTCTTTTACACCATCTATATACCTTTAAGGGTGGAAGGAATGGAAGGTGGCGAGTTGGCGGAAACACCGCTGCCGCATAGCCGAGATGAAGAAAGAGTGCTGAGGAGCGGGCTTGAATCTCGCGGTGCATCCTCCCCAATTGCGATCGTTCAACAATCTTGTTGACCAAATATGTATCCGTTGCACCCATTTTCAATAAAATAAAATAATTTATTAACCCCTTATATTACTATATATACTCTTTTACTTCTTTTTCAAATCCACAACAAAAAAACACAACTATTTTAAACAATTTCTAACAAAAACACACCCAATTTATCAACAACATGTCGTCTTCCTCATCGGACGAGATATTTTTACCTACCTTTTCGGAGTTATCCACGGGTAGTACCCTACCATTTTTGCGTTCCGTTGTCGAATCGCTTGAAGAAGACACGACAAGCTCTACCGATCATCGGACCTATATTGAACGCTTTCGGGAAGAAGCTCAAGAGACTCTAATTATGCGTGACTATTTCGTTAAAGAACCAAAGTTTGGCGAGTTTCTTTTTCGTCAGAGGTTTCGGATGAGTAAAAGCTTGTTTTTAAAAATTGTTGGCGACAATGAATAACGATTCGAGTATTTTCAAGAGGGCTAAGACGGGAGGGAAAAAAAAAAGCTTTACGACTCTACAAAAGTGCACATCGACAATTAAACAACTCGCAACAGGCGACCCTCCAGATAACTTTGACGACTATTTATGCATGGCCGCAAGAACGTCATGTGAATGTCTTGATCATTTTTGTATGGCGATCATCGAGTTATATAGCCGAGAGTTCTTACGTAAACCGACAGGTCACAACATTTCACGCATATTCGAGGCGCATGGACAAAAACATTGGATTATGGGAATGCTCGGTATCCTTGATTGCACACATTTTGTTTAGTGAAAATGTCCTAAACAATTGAAAGGGCAATACAAGAGAGGTGATCACCCATTCCCGATTATTATGCTTGAAGTCGTTGCTTCACAAGATTTGTGGATTTGGCATGCGTTTTTTAGTCCTCCCGGGTCGCTTAACGATATCAATGTTTTGAATCAATCGACATTGTATCTTAGGGAGCGAAATGGAACGGCTCCTAACTCATCATTCGTTGTAAATGGGCGTTTCTACAAACGGGGATATTATCTTACCGATGGAATCTATTCTAAGTACTCGACGTTTGTTAAATCATATTTGTATCCGACTGACTCGAAGGAAAAGAAACTCAAGAAACTACAAGAGTTGGCAAGAAAGGACGCCGAGCGCGCTTTTGGTGTTCTTAAGGGAAAATGGAAGATTTTGGAATGCCACCTCCGTCCTACGACCGTCAAAAAGATTGGTAAAATCGTTTACACGTGTTGTATATTGCACAATATGATTACAAAAGACGACGGGTGGACAATATCACCGGTTCATATAATGGATCAACCGGTTCCGCCAGTTTATGACGACAATGCACTACCGGAGTTACTAGACGAACAGATCCATCATCGTCTTCGTTTTGATCTTACAGAGCACGTAGCGGCTCAAAACTTAGCATACCTCGATGACCTAGCGGCTCAACCAACATCGATCGAAGATTTAATTTAGCGGTTTTAACTATTACGTAATTTTCTTTTTTTATGCAATATACTTTTTAGTTTAGTTATTAATAAAACGGTAGTTTTTATATAAATGTTTAGTATAATTATGAATATATATAAAAAAAAGATAAAATGAATTTGGGAGGGTTGGAAGTGATGTGCGCCATTAAAAAAGGTTGAAAGGAAGGTTGGAGGGTTGAATGAGATGAAAGCGTATAATTGATTAATTTTGGGAGGGTTGGAGAGATGTGAGTTTCCACTCCTTCCACCCTAAAGATTACATCCAAATTGTTGAAAGTTACACATTTTAGATATGCGAAATGATCTTTTTACCTCTACAACTTACATCTTAATTAATATTTACTTTATATATTTAGTCAAACTTTTTATTTCTACAATGGGGATAACTTATATGCTTCCAGAAACATATAAGCTATGTGCTTCCCCCTCAAAACAATTTTAAGTGAGGGGTATAATGTGTATATTTAACTAACTTCAAGGTTGGACAGTGAAAATTTTTTATAAAGGAATTTAGTAGAAACATGTTTTTTTGGAAGCACCTAAGTTATTTCCTTCTACAATTAACTCATTTAATTTATTTTAATTTATATATTTTTAATTTTAATTACGAAAATTACAAATATGTCTTCCACAACATATACTTATATATTTTAACACAAGTTATTTCACGACATATTCGGGGCTGCCGTATTGCGTGGGTACCCCTCTATTATTACTAACTTGTATCTAGGTGCAGCTGACGCGCGGTTGCCCCCAAACTATCAATTAACACCGGCCAACACTAACCAGTTGGTGGCCATTTACGCCAATTAGCGAATGTACGTTCAAGAGTAGGTATGCATTTGCATACCCTGCATGTAACCTGTGATCATGTCTCCGACGATATAAAAAGTACGTAGTAATTTGAATTTCTTTGTTTTACATGGTAAAAATACGTACACATAGTGCATAATAGCAGCAAGCAAAAACGTGCATGCTGCAGCATGCCCCCAATTAAGATGTATTTGCCAAACTGCATTCGATTTGCACTTAACGATCAACATGGTAGGCGGACCCAATGTGGTACCAGGGTGGTCACCACCCCTTCTCAACCCAATTTTTGTTAGTGGATTCTTATATATATATATATATATATATATATATATATAATTTGAGTTTAACCGGTACATTAGACCCTCGAGTTTTCATATACTTCCATGATTAGTTTTTATAGGCCCTCACCTAATAAACTTCTGGATCCGTCACTGATGGTATAGTATTGAGTCTTTTAACAATTCTATGAAGTATATCAAATAGATAATGTTACAACACTTTTATTTTATTTATGTTTTATAAATATGAATCATGCTTTTAGGAGTTTTTTTACATTTAGTATGATTTAGGAATAACGGTTTTTAACTTTTTATAACATAAATATTTTTAAAATTTTCTTTGATGTATTCAAAAAGTTTGACCCATTGTATTTTTATAGAGTCATTAACCTTCTTATAATTATCGATTATATGATATGACTAGTTGATAACTAAATTCAAGAATAAATGAGTTTAAAAGAAATCTAGAACAAAAATAAAATAAAAATCGTCCGGGAAACAAATCCATCTTAACTTTTAGGCTGTCTCCAACCAACATGTAAATGCTGACGTTAATGCCGGCCTTCCGGCGCTAACACATTTGAGGTCGATCCGGTTTTAACCATCAATGTTAATGGGTTCGCAGTGACGATGATCAGCGTGTTAATTAACTGATATTTTTCTTTTTTGTTCTTATATGTATATATATATATATATATATATATGTATATGAATATGAATGTGTGTGTCGTGTGTGTATATATATATATATGTATGTATGTATGTGTTGTGTGTGTATTTATGTGTTTGTGTATGTATGTGTGTATGTGTTGTGATCGAAGAACAATTGTGTTTGTGAATGGTAATTAAGTCTAAATGTTTTCGTAACAATTTAAAACTAAAAAATTGGTTAGAATTAAACTTTGGGTTAAAGATGTCCTTAGGTAATATGGAATGAAGGAATGGAAGTTCGAAAAAAAAAACCTTTAATAAAGAAAAATTGAATTCGAAACCTCAAAATTTTTCTACTTAACTTCGTAAATAAAAGTTATACTAAATATTATAATACCCTAACAAGAATTCGTGGATCCACCACTAACACCACCCTAACAACTACTGATTTTTTTTAGTCATTAATCTTTTTATAGCTTATTCTTTTTTTTTTAAATAACTAAAATTATTTGTCAATACCACATTGTGCAAACACCTTGGAAGCAGTCTATCTACTCCGGATAAAGATATAACTGTTTACATCTTATATCTCTAAAACTTTACCATTAGTAAGATTGGAAATTGTTGTTATTGTTTTACATTGTATAAACACCGGCACACCGCTATAATGTTTTCATATAATATAGACGCAACCAATTACGTGGTATGTATATATTCTTCAAAATAATTTATTTACCTTCAAGGTATGGGTTGAACATAACTTTAAATTGGCATTTTAGAATAATACTTTTTTTTTTAATATAAATGTCTTACCATGAGCAAAATAATAGTGAGTGAGGCTGAGAAAGTAATGATAAATTCCGTTTTAATTGTAACGTAGTAGTAGAATTTACATGAATCTTGTATAAAGTCAAGTTATATAATGTCATAAGATCGCAATATATTTTCCCAGAATGTACATTTCAGTAATTAAAACTTTTTTATATTCATTGTGTTTCATGTCTTTTGTTAAAAAAGGAAAAAGAAAAGCTGAGGTACTCTTGTTAATTTTTT
This sequence comes from Solidago caesia, assembly GCA_028566075.1. NCBI lineage: Eukaryota > Viridiplantae > Streptophyta > Magnoliopsida > Asterales > Asteraceae > Solidago > Solidago caesia. The sequence continues at coordinate 27,850,197 of JAOXNX010000001.1, forward strand.
TAAGGAAAAAGAAAAGGTACGTACTGTAGTTAACCTTGAAAATCTATTACAAATATCCCAACCCAAAAGAAAATCCTTAAAATTAATTATCGTCTACCACACTCTTTCTAAAGTAGGTTTAAAGACCATGATTAAAACAAAGAATGTGTAACTTAACCTTTTTAACCATCATGATTATAGCTTTGTTATAAATTAACTATATTACATTTATGAAATGTAATGTAATTAGCTTAAAGTAAGACTATATATATATGGGGATAATAGAATAAACAAGCATTAAGAGTAGGTTGATTGAAGAGATTAGCACATGAAAGGAAGTGACAAGGAAAGAAAAGAGTAATTTTGGGTGGGACTTCATGTGAAGACAACCATGCGAAGTGGAAATATTTTCTTATTAGTGGGAGGGAGTGGAATTAAGTCTTCATCATTCTATACTTTTGTTACAGTATATTCTTTCTTAACATGCTTACATATTAATAATCCATCCATTATCGATTCATCCATCGGTCCCACGAACAACAAGAAATAAGGTATATCATCTAACACTGTGAATAAAGATATGAGGCGAGATTTGAACTATTGGCCTCTGTTTTCATACTGCATGTCTCTTACCACAAAACTATCATTGTGAGAATTTCATATGTTAGTATATAAGATTCGTTTTTGCTCTTGTGGTATGTGTGATGACCCATCAACCTATAAGTAGCATATTTAAGTCTCATGATGGATTCTTTGTAAATATTTATGGAGTTATTAGTTGCCTTTTAATAAAAAAATCCCAATACATCCATGAAAAAAGAAGAAGATAGATATAAAATGGTGCACCTAAAAATTAGAGATCGTAATTTCGATACGACCCATGACACATAAAACATAATTAAGTGGCACTACAAAAAAAATATCATTTGTCCATACTTATTTTTCCACACGTTTAAAAAATGTGAATAAATTTTTTGAATTGTTCACATTTATATATGAAGAAAAAAAAAATTCACATTTAAAAGTATGAAGAAATTTAAAAATTCATAAAATTTTCATACTTATATATGTTTAAAAAAAAGTTCACACTTAGAAGTGTGAACAAATGTCATACATTTTCATACTTAAAACTGTTAAAAGTGTGAAAATCAATTTGTAACACCTAATTTCTTCACGCTTCCTCTTGCGTGAATCAATTTGGTGTTACAAATTGATTTCCACACTTCTAAGTGTGAACAATTGATGTATTTGTATACACTTAAAAGTGTGAACTTTTTTTCCACATATATAAGTGTGAACAATTTAACAATTTCTTGTGAAGAAATAAGTGTGTATAAATGACAGATTTGTTGTAGTGCGGGTGTGGGTTGATGCTATACATGCAAGGTTGTAAAAATCGCTGATCCCGACCGATTTTTCGGGATCGACTTGGGGATTAGTGATGTGAGGATTCAATTTAGCTGGATTGACCTCAAAAATCGGTCAACAGTGGCCAACGGCAAAAAAGGTCAAAACTAGTCGGGAAATGGAGAAAAAAGAGAAATAGAAAAAGATGGAGGAAGAAGAGAAGAAATAGCAGGGTATTGTGGCAGTGGTGGACAATGGTGGTCGCTGATGATGGTGGCTGTGGTGGCTACATGGTGGTTAGGGTTTGAATGAGAGAAGATGGAAGAGAATAGAGAGGGAGAAATGACAGTGACATATATGGATTTATAATTACAGAGGAGAGAGACGAGGGTGGAACAATTTTTAAGTATCCTATGACATTAATTTTCATTTTGATCCTTATAATTTAAATTTTGCCTATTTTGTTCATAATTTATACTATATTTATTTAACTTTGTTTATTTTATGGTTAAAAGATTATATAAAATTACAAAACTTATTATCTTTATATAGTAAATTTGTTACATTTTATATTTTTTATGTTTATAATTTATTTTTATACATATAATTTCATAAATTATAATTTTTATATATAAAAATCCCAATTCGATTTCTCCCTGGTCCGATTATGATTTATCAAAAAATCCTAACTCCCCCCCCCCCCCAACCCCTCCGCCGATCCGACTTTGAGTCACGAGTTTCCCAACCTTGCGTACATGATACATGTTTGGATTATAAATAGTTCATCAACGACTAGCACATTTAATAATGGATTGGTATATATCGGGGGACTTGAGACTTAGAGGTCTTGAGTTCAAATCCTGATGTGAGCAAAATGCTTTCAGGAATGGAGACAAGAGTTTTTCCATAATGGATTTCCCCTGAAATTAGAGTTGGGTATATGAAGAGGCATGCCGTTGAGCCCAAATTTACAGTTAAAAAAAAATTAACAAAAATTTAAAAAATAGCTAGGTTAAACTCTAATCCATACTAATGAGTGTAACAAAGAAAAAAGGGTATTATTTTTTGTTAGCCTTCTATCTTATTGCTGGTTATAAATAAAGGTTTCTTTGTGGTGGTATTTCGCTATTTTTGTCCCAAATAAACAAATCTTTGACTAATATTTGACTAAACTATCACAACTCATTTTGCAACCACTAGTTTTTGCCTTATTGTTGGATTCATGGATATGCTTTTGGGGCTACGGAATTTGGATCCATCAAGCTCCTTTCATTGGGAAATATTGTCACTTTCAAATCTTGATTTTATGACACTACATTAAAGGGATATCTAAAAGGGTTTTATAGGCATCACCATTTTGTCTCTTCCCTGAACAAATGACACAAAAGTTTCTTCTTATAACTCATTCAATGAAGCCACTCGGTTATAAATCAAATGGCATGCCACTGCTTATGCGGGGATCCAATATGGGGGAGCTTAACAAAAAATTGTCAAGGGTTCTATCCTCGTCTCAGACCAAATTTAATCGACTTCATGTGATGGTATACGTTCAGATGCACTTACCCCGGTAGTCGGTACACTAAAACCTTGCAGGGTGGTTGTGTAGCTACTAATGCGATACAAGAGATTAAAAAGTTCTTTCCGATTTACATTTTTTATATAACTCATTCAGGGGAAGCTATATTCTATATATCCATCCACCTTTATCACAAATTGGAAATATATTAAGTGATCAAGGAGTGATTGAGTCATGGAAGCACATTCAAATGTTCGCTCTCCGTCAAACTTGTGTAGTTAGTAAAGACGTTTAAAGTTTTTTTTTGGTTACAACTCATACGTAAAAGAAGGTTCACTCACAATGAAGAAGTTTTGTATATACAGATTGTCAACCTTACATTCCCTAGCTAATTAAGCATCCATAATAATAAAATTGGAAATTCACTTGAATTACCCCATAAACAATAAGGTCTACTCGATGTAGGATTGAGTAAAACTTGAAATTTTATTGTATTTATCTTAATATGAAAACCAACATAATTTTATTTTCTAAATACATGCTTTTGTTGGAAGCTGCCTAAATGTTGAATTATTTGAAACGAAAATAATACACACATGGGGTAGCTAGTCCCATTGTGTTGAACCATAAAAATAAAAAATAAAAAACCTTCCATATATTGATGATTAATTTATGAATGTCTGAATTTATTCCTGCTCGATCATCTAAGCAGCAACAATATCATCAACCGTGAATTCAAATGAGCAGCAGCTACAAGCGCAGCAGCGAGCAAAGAAGCCACAGCAACATTGTTCGAGACTTTTCTTAAACTTTCTCCGTTTTTTTGTTTTAGACGATCGTCGATGAAAGGGATTACAACTTGCCATTTGAGTTTATCTTTTGTACTTGTGTAGACGTACTGTATGAGTGAAGCGTGATTATGGCATGTTATGTTTAGAAGAAGATTAAATAGATGGGCAGACTGCTAAAGAGAACATATTGAGATGAATACAATGTTAGCACTTCTTTTGGAATTCGGCTTGCCGACTGTTTTGATTAAATGCCAAAAAGAAGTCACTGGTTTCATTGGGAGGAAAGCTAGCTAGTATTTCTACAAGATGAGAGTGAGATATGATTAATTGACAGGGTATATATACTTTTTTTAGTCAATTATAACCCGTTTATATAAATGTAATGTTTTTAAAAATAAAAATATTCATACATTCAGTGACGGATTCATGACCCAATATCATCTAGTTCACAAAATATTTAGACCAGTTGCATTTTAAAAAATCAATTCTTTTTAGAAAAAATCAAGTTTTTTTTTTATTTATTTATGAAATTTGGTGAAACTTTGGAGGATAGAGATCTCTAATGCTTATGGGTTGTGCATATAATGTTTTTCTCTTGCCCTGAACACATATCTTAAAAAATCATTTTTTAATGAAATTTGTACTAAGCGAAAAAAAATCATATGGTTAACGGACATTCCCTTGATCGCCCTGCATACATTAGTATCATACAATTTATTCAAGTGGGAATAAAATTCATATTTTTTGTTTGATGGATCACGAGAAACACAAGTATTTTAGGTAGTATGTTTTTGCTAATTGGTAAAACATGTTAAACATAGGATACAAGTTACAAATAAACCTTTGAACTGGTAAAAAACTTGTATAAAGTGAAGTGATACGCTTACGATATTTTGATTTGTGTTATTAAAAAAAAAGTTGGGATTATCATCTTAATAATGTAGTTTATAAATTATATTTTTACTATTGATTAAGTATAGTAAAAAAACAAGTTAACAAAAATAAATAGATTTGAGCATTTCCAACCATCACACCAATTACACAATTACACTTAAAAGAATGTCATGTTAGCACCAAACTAAAGAGGTGTTCGGTTTGTAAGTGAGATGAGTAATGTCCACTAAAGTAACTAACGTCACTTTATACTCATCACATCAATCATCACACCAGTCCCCATTGAATCACATCTGGCGTGTCCAGCGTGATGATCATCGGGTTGAAAAAAAAAAAGAAAAACACCATTGAGGGCTTGAGTTGAGGGTGCTTGGCATAATCAGTATTGCAAAATGTAGAGTGTGGTTGATTTATCATATTGGACTATCGGTTCCGGTAATGGGCTTTTTTAGGATCCTTTTAGCGTAAGCTATTAAAAATAAATTGTTTCTGTCTGATTAGTATAACATTTAACAAGATCACAGTCTATTAAAGTTTCTAAAACCCTTTAAACATAAAAGTTAATACTAAAAACTTTGTGTTGACAAAAAGAAGCTACACTTATGCTAATCGATTGTAAATGATTTATTAAAATAGAACGTCAAATTTAAAGTTTTGATGCATAAACTTTGATAATTTAACTATTTAATGCACCTCGTATAACCACCAAGTATCGACTTGTTAGTTTTTGGCAACTAAAACTTGAGTATATTAATTTACGGTTAAAGACTTAAAGCAGTCAGTGAATATTAGCCCATCTACCATAGACCAGAATGGTAGGCCTTGGTCCATTCTTTAATATGTTTTGGGTCACGGGCTAGATAATTTATTTTGATCTAAAATCCCATGAGGCCCGTCCGAGGGGAACCTTTTTGAACAAGCTCACATTTTACACCTGACCTACATCATATATCTCTCTTGGCTCATTAGCTAGACTAGATAAACACCTTGTCAGTGAAATACTCTTTAACAGAGGTATTCAGTATCTATTTTATCGTTATTTAGTTGATTATCAGGTGTGGGCCTGAAAATGTGTTTCCTCCAAGTATGGAAAATTTTAAACGAATCGGGGTTAAAAAGGTTAAGGGTGTGTTTGGTCGGGAAAAACATTCCTTGTTTCCCTTTTTTATTTTTCAAGAAAATATGGAATACAGAAAACGTGTTCAAATGATAGTTTTCCATGAAAATTTTCTAAGGAAACAAAAAACAATGTTTTCTATTTTTCAATGGAAAACTTAAAAACATTTTTTTTATTGTTTTTCATATTATCTATTTTTCATTTTCCAAAATTTAAAAACTCCAATTTCTATTTACCCACTCCCGCACCTTGAC
>JAOXNX010000001.1:27872397-27885176 GCA_028566075.1 Solidago caesia
TCAACAACTAGAATGCTTGCAAGCAGAACTTTGTGCTCGTGTTGGAGGTTCTTCCATCGATTTTCAGGTATAATTTAAAAAAATCACTTGTTTCTCATAATGTTTAATTGTATAGTAAATATTGTGTGAGATGAACTTTAATCAGGTTCTTCGGGAGCGTATTGCATGGCTTGAAGCTACTAATCAGGATCTATGTAGGGAACTTCATGGATACCGAAGCAGAGGAGTTGCTATTGATCAATCTGAAAAGGTTTCTAACATATGGACATAATCAGTTATGCTGCAAGGACTTTTTCTCATTTGTGTTAGTGCCAATATTTGCAGGGTGGTGATACATTTTGCATGAAAAACGAAGGGCTTAAAAGGGCGCAAAGTTTAGATTCATCTGATTATCAAATGAGTGAAATTGGTAGGTCTTCCCCTACTCTCACAATCATCATATGTGGCAAACTGGCATGTCTGGTGGGTTGGATAATAGGTTTAGGTCAAAATATTGAAATTTGTTTCAGTTCGGGTATGTTAGGTTGACCCGAAACATTGTCTGTCCAGCAATTATAGTATTCTTATAATACGTATAGTGTCAAATATGATTGCACAAATTATATAAACTCAATAATATAGTTTTTAAAATTAAATGATTTATGAGGTTTATATACTAAATGTTTTGGGTGACTTCTGACTTGGTTGATGCATCGAAGGGTTAACTTGTTTCCTTCCGAACTAAATATTTGGTTTCATCCATCAGGTATAAAGAATAAACTGAATTGATCCATAAATAAGTAAATGGCTTAAATGTGACACCTCTAAATTACATAGATGCAAGTAATTTGTTTTTTCACATTGATGCTTTAAAGGGTCAAGATTTGTTTATATTTGTCTTTATGGCGATGCAGGACTCGACTAGGATCAAGTTTCTCACGGATGGAGTATTATTTAGGGAAATGATGGATGACCCTCTTCTAAACATGTATAGGTACTTGTTATGGGTAGTTACTTTAATATCTTTTCAAGTTATTAGTTTATATGTAAATTTTAAATAATGTATTTCAGTGTAATTATGGTAGATGAAGCTCATGAGAGATCCCTTTCGACAGACATATTGTTGGGTCTTCTGAAAAAGGTATCACATGAAGCTTCAATATCTTTAAAATGATTGTCAGTCCTCTAAACAAACGTATAAACAACTTCTGCTTATGATACTGTTACTAATTGTTTATTTCCCAGATACAACGCCATAGGCCTGAGTTACGCCTGATTATAGCATCTGCCACTATCGAAGCAAAATCAATCGCTGCCTTTTTCAGACCAGGTACTCTTATTAGCATAATGGTTCAATTTAGCGGACTACTATTGTTATTGTTCCACTATGATTGTTGATAATGTCTGATGTTGATGAAATCCCGAGTGCACTTACTATTGAATTATATCTATAAGAAATAGTGAAAAATGTATTTGAGGTTCATGGCACCTTAACACCAATTTTTGGAATGTATAAAATTGAGTTATAGCAAGCTGAACCATTTTAGACATGTTGCACGACCCATTAGATTGGCCTATATTGCTACTTATACTTGCATGCACAATAGCACATACATTGTTTGTGTGTTGAATTTCTATAGGAAATGGAAAGAGCATTGAGATCATTCAAACTTGGTGTGCCTCCAATACTGATGATGTTGCTTTGAGAGGGCTTGATATCCCTATGGTTGCTCATGTGATCAATTATGATTTGCCACGTGACATTGATAGCTATGTTCATTTAGTTTTGTACATTTGAATCATATTTGGATTTTTTTTTATTTGATTTTCATTTAGTTTTGTACATTTGAATCTGAATTGGGTTATTGGATTGTTGAATCAATCATATTTTCATTTGGTTTTGTTTGCTTGATTTTCATTTGGTATGACATTAACCACAAGTTTTTTACATTTGTGTAAAACAATCAATGTATTTTTACTCAAAACATCATTAGTTTACCTTCTCGGCTTCTCGTAAATATATAAATCAATTTTATTATTCCCGCGTATCACGCGGGATATAGATCTAGTATATATATATATATGCCTAGAGTGGTTAATATATGTACACACATATATTTTCTAACATTAATCTAATTAATTAAAAAGTATGAACATTCTAATTAATCTAGATTAATCAATAAGCTAATAAATTAAACTAACTTAATTTATCTAAAAAATAATTAATCATATTAATTATAAATGACTAATCCAGTTAATTATAAATGTGGAAACTAATTAATAAAACAATTAAATTAAATAATTTAATTCCCTAAGCCAAGATCTTACATGCATGCAATATAATCAACTAATCGAAAAGAACAACTAAACTTGTTTGGCATAGAAGATGGAAGGTGTGAATTCTGTCACGTATTAGAGCCCAAAGTAGAACTCCTTACTAGTCTCATACACACGAGCAATTCACCGATCTTAGCTAGGTATAAAACCTGTAAATTTTGACCAAACACAGGGACGAAATTTATAATTTATCCAAAAAAAAAAAAAAAAACTGAGCACCAAATGGAGGATGTTGTTTCTTTCTTTCCAAAGGTACCATCACCAAATGAATAATATAGCTTTTAGGATATCTTTATTTTCTATACACCGAGTATTATTGCTCCAAATCAGTTGATCATTAGGTGACACCGCCGGAATGTCCATTCTAATCCACCTACTCAATAGTGATCTTGTATCATTAGTAATCGAGCAATTCTGAAAAGTGTGTTTAGTTGTTTCGATACCAACTTGACATGTCGAGCACCTAATAGAAGTCACATCAATCCCTCTTGCAAACAAATTCATTTTGTTAGGAATATTATCACGAAGCAATCTTCTACATGTCTATTTATAATTGCGAACAAGCTAGGCACATAAAACTTTATACGTATGTAGATAAAAATGTATTGAGATAAGATCGATATTTGTTGTAGCAAGAAGACAAGATGGCAAAAGAAAACTGATTTTGTGTCATTGTGTGAGTTGATATCATAACACACTGCAACAATCCCTTATAAAGCATTCTTGCAATCTTGCCCCATCCTCTTATCAAATTACAGATCTCTTTAAAATGCCCATAATCTATCAACATTCCTATCAACTAAAACAAATAGTCTATTAAAAATACCCTTAATGAATTAATTTACAACATCTATTTCTTAACTCCTAAAATAACCACACTACCTCTTTTTACATCAATTACCTTTACATCAATAACCTACACTACTCGCCTCCACCACCACCACCCGTCGCCGCCACCACCACACTGCCGCTATCACCACCATCATCGCCGCATCGTGCGGACATCCATGTTGTTGTTGCAAAAGACTAAAGTATTGCAATGCAATGTTGTAGTGCAACGACTTTTACCTTTTTTTTTTTTTGAAAGGTGTGAATTACTCGTAAATATCGGGAGGTCTAGCATACGTTGTCTTAACCGGATCCGCGCTAGAGAGCCTCATCGCAGAATAGATTCCCAATTTTAAATCTCTTCGATGAAAAACCCCTATCACCCAGAGATCTGGAGGGGGGAAACTCACCCAGGCCCACCATAAGTGGAAATTAAATACCTGTGGACACCCCCAAATATGCCTAGGGTAGGACTCGAACTTGAGACCTCTTGTGAGAAAACAAACCTCCTTGCCACTAGACCATTTGGTGATGGTTGTCATTAATGAATACATCAATCTAAAAATGCCATATGTACATTACTTCTTAATCTTTTGTCACACAAGTTAAATTTATTTTGTTTTATTAATATATATAGATAAATGTAAAGATGAGGTCTCACTTGAGTAAAGATCATAATAAATAGTACACTGCGTTGTGTTATTTTGTTAATTTTTAAAAGATTTCATTCTTTTTAAAAATGTTTAATTTTGTTCCCTTAATTATGCTTTTATTACAAATTTTAATTTTACATTTTGCATATGCATATAAGTCTAGCCGGTTAATTAATTACTTCTAGCCATTGGGGTCTTGGCCAGGGATCATGGTGTTTTCTTCTAAGAGGTTTCAAGGGGGAGAGTTCAAATCTTTTCAATGAAATTTGGAAAGGGGCCTTTGTAACGCTATATCCATCCAAAACATAGGAGAACAAACCGTTTAGGTTGTTACCAGAATTCGAACTTGGGGTAGCCACACCAATTCCATCGGTTGTTTAAAAAAAACTAATTACTTGTAACTTGTTAATCAAATGACCGAAGCGGACGAACCAAGAACCATGACCCACTTGAAATGCTAATCATGATCCTCAAATTAATTATATAAGTCTACCCGGTTAACTAATTGCTTGTTAATTTATACTTATCAGAGTAGAGTCGATTGAGGGTATCCATCTGTTTATGTGTGTTCGTCTTCAAATGTAAAATAATATCGATGACACCTCCATTTTATTGTATTAATTAATTCTATTGAGAGCGAGAGTTATGAGGGTATCCAATAGTATTGAGATGAACTTTCATTATTGTAACCATTGATTAGTTATTTATGTGGCATGGCTTAGGCTCAAAGAGTCGAACCAATTAGTATCGTTATGTTGTGTTTGCCTTTTTATATTTCATTATTATTGGTTGTGGTTATGTTGATTTCTTGTTGTGGTAATCGATCCCAGAATTACGGTGATCCCGGAATTATTGGGTAGGCTGGGTTGATGGTATCGTTCACTTAGAAGTCTTTTCTTCTTGCCAAATATGAAGTCTAGGATTCCGATTGTAAACCGATCTAATAAATGGATTGTACTTGTATGATAATAAAGACTTATACGGTGTTTTTTTTTTGGGTAAAGGATAAGGGTAAAATGAAGAAAATATTATGAGATGGATGGTTATGTGGGTGCATCAATAGAGACCATTGATAGGGGGGGGAGTGGGTTAAGAAGACAAAAGTACAAAAAATTAAACCCAAGCTCGTGAATGCTTTGCATGTGAGCCTTTCTTACATTGACCCACTCACGTGTCCTTATTCATTTTGGCCTTTCGTTTTTTACATTCTTGCTTTCAGCGAAATCGCTATTACTTATTACAACTTGTGTTATATGTGGTAATTAATTAATAATTAATAATTCTTCTTTCCATCTTGCAAACAACATAATATATAATATATAATATGTTTGTTGTGTTAAGCAGGATCACAACATCTGAAAATATTTTTACATATAATAAACTAACAAACCTTCAAAAAAATATAATAAACTAACAAATTATCTTGCAAAAATGTAATTGATGGTAACGTAGTTTCGAACAGAATTATGAAAACGTACACGTACTATATATACATTGTGTAACATATAATATAATATAAAGTAATATTATATTTTATCTAACTCTTAAGAAAACGATTTATTTAATTTCATTGTACCAAAAGTTAAATACAACAGTGTAAAGCATAGGCCACATTTTTTGAAAATAAAGTGAATTCTTTTAAATACCGAAAGAACAATGAAAGTGTCTTTTGGTTAAGTCTAATCTTTCTAAAAGTTGGAATAAATGTAGTTGTTATAAGGAATAAAACAGAATATTTTGTCACTATTAACCCATCTATATTTTCATAACTACTTGCGTTTATAGATTTATTTTGGGATAACTTATATGCTTCTGGAAACATATAAGTTAGGTGTTTTCCTCCTCACAATTATTTTAAATGAGGGATGTAATGTATACATTTAATAAACTTCAAGTGGAAAATGGAAAAAAAATTCAAAGCATTTTTTAGTAGCATGCTGCTTGTGGAAGCACCTAAGTTTATCCCATTTATTTTTAGGTAAATGTTCATTTGCAAATCATAATTAAGGTGCAAAACTAATTAAGAGATAAATCTCAGCCACATATTTATTTTTAACTATTATTATTATTATTATTATTATATGTGAGATGACCATAGTTGTCAAACTTGTACGAGTCGACTCGTGACTCGTACGAGCTGAGTCAAAACAAAGTGAAAACGAGACGACTCAATGGATGACTCGATTTTGCTCCAGACTCGTTTGAGTCGATGCGAGTCACGTTCCGAGTCACGAGTCCAAAAAAGAAATTACTTTTTTCTTTTTTCTTTTTTAAACATAATTCTTTATATGTTTTTAAATTTGATTTTATTTCAATAGTATTCTTTTATTTTTAACTTAATATATAGATATAACATTATATTTGTACAATAAATACTTATATATTATAATAAAAATATATATTATTTAATATCCTGACTCGTACGATTCGAGTCACATTCAAATCACGAGCCAAAAATCAGATTTTCGAGTCGAGTCAAAAACAACGAGTCGACAACTATTGGAGATGACAACTTTAATTGATTTGTAATTTTGTACAAAACTAAGGTTCTATTTCGATTATTTATTGACCATAGGTTAAGTATGTGAAATAGAAAAATAAAGTAAGTTAGATATAAAGAAGATATCAAACATTTTTATATAGGGTATATTATTACTAAGTTAATAATATAAATTACATGTGACATTTAGGATGGTTCTTTGTTACACCGTCACCACTCACTTTGTCTAATAATACTTAATTGTCAAAAGGTTTTCCTAATAATACTTAAATAATGTCATAAGGTTAATAAGGAATACTACACATTGATTTCAAGTCTCATTTTTCACATTTACGGGATGCATTAAAGAGGGGGTGTATTTTCGAAAGTCCTGGGTTGCATCATATCCTAGACCTTTATGTAGTTTAGGAGTAGGAGTAGGAATAGACAGAGACGGAGCCAAGATTTTGGTTCAGGGTATGTCGAAAAATTTATTATATATAAACAAGTGACAAAATAGTATTTTGGGTGTGCCAAAATTTACCTATACAAGAAAATAAGGTTATACACTAGCGTTTATTATTTTAGGTACCCTCCACATGGCTCCGTCCCTGACTAGAATACAAAAAGAAAAATTACACATTAACTAATGAGAACGGTAAATCCCAAGCAGTGAGGAACCTCTCCATGCGTTTCGTCTTCTTATAACGGAAAGTAGAGAGCTTGAGCCAAACTGCACTGACAATTACATGTTAGGATTCAACCCTTGCTAAAAACATACTAAATAATATATGGTGAATCTATCTAAGAAGAACAAACCCCAGCTATTCGTTATGGTGGTGGTGGTGAGATGATGTTGGACATTCGTTATTGTCTTTTCAAAAAAATGACAGAAATGAAGAGGAAGACAACAAGGGACCACATTCAAGAGGAAGTGTTGGATCGCAAATTTGATTTGCTTCAATTGGTATTGGAAATTTACCATCCGAAAGAATACCCCTATCAGAAAAAACACACTAAAATTCGATGTTAGAAATCAATTAAATTAGGGTTTTTTTTTTTTTGTATAAATCTATAGATTTATATATTATAAAAATTATATAAATTACCTGGAAATTTCGAAAATAGAGTTACCTTTTTCATAACCCATAAACCCCTTTTTCGAAAATAGAGTAACCTTTTTCCAAAATAGAGTAACCTGTTCTTGAAATTTACCATCTGAAAGAATACCCCTATGAGAAAAAACACCACTAATATTCGATGTTAGAAATCAATTAAATTAGGGGTTTTTTTTGTATAAATCTATAGATTTATGCATTATAAAAATTATATAAATTACCTGGGCATAGAAGTTCACAAGTGTGGCATGCGTTTGGAAAAAAGAGATGCAAAGAATACCCTATGAGAAAAACCATCATAGAAATTTGTTGTCAGAAAGCAATAAAATTAGAGTTCTTCTTTTAATTATGCTTATGAAGAGCGTTTGGAAAAAAGAGATGTGTTTGGAAAAAAGGAGAAATACTAATGACGTCTAGCGTTCTAGAAAGTATGGGCAAGAAAGGAGCTCTGACTTGCCACGTCGTTATTTTTTTTAAAAAGTCTTCTAGAAACAATCTTCTTTTATTTATATAATGGATTTGTTATAGTTTTAACTAGGGAGATTTTAACTATTAAAGTCTTTTTTCAACGATAAACTTTTAAAATTCTTTTTTCAAACACACCCCTAGCAACACATACGAAAACCTAAGGAGATTTTGGCTAGGTTTGAGAATGAGCTTATTGGAGCATTTAACATCTAGAGAAAGCTCTTATTAAATAATAAGTCTCGTTTATTTACATGAGTTTAAAGTTTTTTTTTTTTAACAAAAAGCTCATAATCTGAAAGTTACGTAAACAAGCTTTTAGCTTAAAACTTCTAGCTTCTTGTTATTTTATACTTTTTATTATTCGCTTCAGCAACTCTGTCAAACACCAAAATATATCTAAAACTTTCAGCAATATCTACCAGCTACCAGTCACCAATTATATATCAGATATCAGCTATAGTTTTGTCATACATACCTTTTAACTATGAAAAGTCGGACTTATGCTGAGAAATTAGATTAGATTTATATTCTTGTATAGTTAGCATTACCAAATTTCCCGGTCTCTAGTATTCCACACTCTTCCGTCATCGTTACATGATCTATCATGCTCTTTAGGCCTCACCCATTGCTACCTCATTAGGGTGTCAAACACATTCGACGCACGACGCCACTGGCCCGGGAACATCGTGGCCACGTCAAGGGGTTTGGCGTCGAGTGTTAATTAGACGCGTTCGACAAAGCTTGTGTGGGGCCGGATCCATATATATATATATATATATATATATATATATTTTTGGGGGGGTGGGGGTGGGGGATAAGAAATTAAAGTGACAAGGTCACAGAGACAAATATTTGTATCATCGATCAGATTGTTTTCCTTTTCAACAATATATATTCTCCAAATCATTTATTTAGCATATTTATTTGAAATGCATGTTTTGGCTATCATTTTTTTCAATTGATATCCAAAAAATAATTTTTGCAAACCCATCTAACCAATGATGCATTACTTATCTCCCGTTATATCATGATGGGAACATCATCTGTAATGCTAACAGTAGTATGTTTGCTTAATATTTACTTATTTAGCGTAAATAAGGGCTAATTAATTGTGTTGTGTTACAAGTTTATATATAGGATGGTTCCTGTGCGAAGCCCCTTAAAATACGAAGGGTGTGCTTGGATCTTACCCATTTTCATCTTTTACCGCTTCTCCCTCCCCCCAACCCACCCACCACCACCGGCCTTCTTCCCCAACCGCCTGCCGCCGCCCATGCCACCACCACCTCCATCGAAAACTGTGATTAGAACCGGACTCCGCCCTTAAGGGCATTAATAAGGGGTTGCTGCGTCATAGGAGGTGATTGGTGATGGGGTGATCTACCTGACAGGCTCCGCCCTTAACCATCATGGCTCCGCCATGACTTAACTATCACTAACATGAATGTTAAATATTACTGACATGCATCTTAGTTCTAAGACGTATGTTAATAATAGTTAGCTATGTGTTAATTATTACTAATATCCATCTTAGAACTAAAATGTATGTTAGTAATAATTAAGTTGTATGTTAAACATACTTATTAGTTACCACTAATATACAGTGTCAATAGGAAAAGAAGTGTTTGGCTGAAAATCCTTAGTAACTAAGATGTAAGTTAGTAATAATTAAGTTTTACTATAATGCAGGTTAAAAAACTTTTTAATCTTATCGTTTTAAGAAACTTCTCACAGGTGTATATATATATGCATATATCTGTATAGGAAAAGTTTCATGTGGAAACTATTTGAAATGGAAGAACCATAAGAACCTTTAAATTATAATTTGATAACTTGATATGTTCATATGTGAACAAATTCGTTCACATATGAGCAAATCAAGTTATACTTAATATTACGTATGTTCATGTGTGAATGGTTCTCACATGAACCTTACCCTATGTGTATATATATGTATTTTAAATTTTAAATATTTTGCTTTGGCAATATGTAACTTACCTAGATTATGTTTGCATTGAGTATGCTTTCCTTAAATGATAATAAAGCTTCGATTACAAATACAATCAAACCAATCGAATTTTATATTCCTATCTCTAATGTTAATCCACATGAATGAAAGGTCCTATATAGTTAAGTTTGTATTTGAATCTAACATTTGGTCAAGCATCATAATTTCTATAGTACAAACATAATTATATGAACCACAAGATTTTCTTTATGGATATACAAATTTTAAAAATACATGTCTACACAAATAAAACGGATTAACCAAACAATAATTGAACCAAACCACACGATTTTCTTCATAAATAGACAAAGTTGAAAAAAAACAGGTCTACATAAATAGAACGGATTAACCAAACAATAATTGAACCAAAGCAAAGGACGCGCTTTATACTTAACTAGAATGTTACCCGCCGCGCTTTGCTGCGGCAGACAACACATCGAAGGAGACAACAACCCACAGCAAGGATATAACCATACAACAGGTGATAAAAACAAAAACATTATTCAAAATTATCCATAGACACAAAAGCAAAAGAAACTATAATTTCAACTGCACAAAAGTACGTTTGTTCCAAAAATGTTATGCTCGTTAGTCTCTGTGCAATAGCAACTAATAATACAACTTCATGGGCCCTTTACACATAAAGAAATAAACACAAGTAAACACGAGACACGTTGACATGATTGAACAATATATTCATTTTCAATTTCAATGCAAGAAGAAGTTACCCATTTTATTGTATTTTACCAATTGAGAGCTTTACTTAATTCGATTGGTAGTCTTCCTGACACCAGCTCCATGAGCAAAACCTCAAAGGAGTACACATCAGGTAGTTGGGATCCAAGTAGCCTGCAGTTCACTAAGTGTTCCATTGGAAACATATTCTACTAAGATAATACGCTCGTCTCCATGCTCTATGCTCAGTCTTTGATAATGTTACGTGTTGAATCTGCAAAATAAACAATGCTATAAAAAAATGAATAGAACTAATGCAACCTGGAGAAGGTTATTATTGGTCACTTGTAAAACTAAAGAATCTACACAAAACATGCGTGGGTCATCCCAACTTAACCTGTTTCAGATCATACAAAACATTACCTGTTTCGCTGTAATTGTTGATCAGTGGCCATTGTTGATATGGAAACTGGATGTAACTCATATGTATTTTCTTGCAGAAAATGAATCGTCTCTTAGTCTCTTATGTAATCTTCATTTAGCGGGCTGGCATCAGTGGCATGACACAGTAGATACCTAGAAGATCATACAAAATGTATATATTTTAAAATAATCATAGGTACAAGAATAACTGAAATTGCAGCAACGTACCCATATAATACCAAAGGTATATCATGTATGTGAGTAAATTGGAAAGAAATATTACCGTTCATAATTTCTATTTTTAAATTCTAATATGAAAGCCTATTGCTGTATGTGTTTAAAATGAATAGCAAAGTGTATGAGTGTTGGTATGTCATTGACAATGGTTGTTGACCTCAGCTATGAATTCGGAGAAGACAACGCTTTTTGTTGTGTCTCTAGGGTTGTCATCAATAGGCTCTATAAGAACCTTAAGTGAAGAGGGTGATGTTGCACGTGAGAGGGCAACATATAGTTGCCCATGTGTGAAAACAGGTTTCGGCAAATATACACCAATTTTTTTTAGAGACCGTCCTTGGCTTTTGTTTATAGTCATAGCATAACATATTTTTATTGGAAATTGGTGTCTTGTAAAGACAAAGGGTAGATCTTTACTATTATGTACGAACTTGATTCTAGGTATATAGACGCGCAAACCTATGGATGTGCCAGTAATTATTTGTGCTTCTATTATTCTTGGTAAAAGTTGTGTCACAATTAGCCTTGTACCACTGCATAGTCCTAGTGTTTGATTGATATTGCGGATTAAAATGACAGGAGTATTGACTTTCAGAGTTAGCCGATGGGGAGGAATTCTGGGAAAATTAAGTTGATTTAGGCATTCTTCAGGATATAAAGCCTCTAGATTGCTATGATTTTCTGCATGTGGTATCATTACATCATGACTGTTATATATTTTGCATTCACCCGGCGTTAAGGTAAGTACTAATTTATTAATTTCATCAGTAGTGTCATTTGTTGGACAAATGATCGCTCTATTGGACAAAAGCTCCGCAGTTGGATTGGTAAGAGTCGATTCATCATATATAAAATGTATAAGAGATTGCAAGCTGTTACTCTAGGGCTGAATCAAGTATTGTGGTGGAATTTTAATAAGTCGGGTGTTGTGAGGATCATGTATATCAGGTTCTCCTAGCAAGCCATCGCCAATGTTTAACAGCCATGAAGCGAAGTCGGCAGCATTTTTTTGTAGATGTAGTGTTTTTAGTATCAGATTTAAGACGCATGTTTTCGCTAAGCTTGAATATTCGAAAGTGATGCCATAAATAAGATCGGGGCAATGTTGAATTTATGATTTCGGAACGTGTGCATTTAGCTTTGACAGGGAGTGTTTGGCGAAAGTCACCACCAAGAAGTATAGATTTACCACCAAATGGGTGATCATTATCTCCAGTAATGTCTCTCAATGTTCTGTCTAAGCATTCAAAGCATTTACGATCACTCATTGGTGCTTCATCCCAAATAATTAGTTGAGTTTGTTTCAAAAGTTCAGCTAACTGACTATTCTTTTTAATGTGACATGTTGAGTGCTCAGTTAGTTCAACAGGTATTTTGAATCGTGAATGAGCAGTTCTGCCTGATGGTAATAAAAGAGATGCAATCCCGGATGCAGCAACTGCCAAGACTATATTTCCTGTAGATCTAAAGAATGCGATAATAGTTGTCCATAGGAATGTTTTCCCTGTTCCACCGTGGCCATAGACAAATAGAAGAGTTGCGAGTTTCTTTGATATGAAGAGCTGTCTCTTATA
>JAOXNX010000001.1:27894778-27909441 GCA_028566075.1 Solidago caesia
ATAGATAAACAAAACCCCTAAAGTTTTGACACGAAAATCGACCCGAAACACTTGATTTTGGTGCTTTAAAATTCGGTTCTAGCCCTAACCCGAAAATATAACTTTTTCAACAAAATGGTGAGATCTATGGCATTTCTAGGATAGATTGAAAGATTTACAAAGTAAAACACTTACACAATGGAGTACACACGAGATTTGATCGAAAAAGTTCAAGATTTTTAGAGAGAGAGAAAGATGTAGAGAGAGAAGTGATTTGGGGGAAATGGATAGGAAATGGAAGGTGGGAAGCTTTTATACTCCCACACATACTCTTCGTAAGACTCTACAATATTTTCTGGAGAACCATTCGTTTTACTAAATCTTTTGACCCGAGACTCATTAAAACATAACGTTGACACCGAAACATTTATTTTTCAATTACGCTCGCGTTGACTATAAACTTGCTCATTTTGACTTTCGTAAAATAGTTATATTTTATTTTTGGCATTTCTATCAGACCGCTAGCATTTCCCTAAGAACTCGAACTCGAAACAAAACTTCATCCTAAGCACACTCGCGAATTCACTACCTATATTAAGTACTCCAAAAACCTATACAATTTAAGAACTTATACATTTTTAAGTGTCCAACGACGGACATAAGACGAAGTACTAACCAATAAATGACAGCTGTCTCGACGACTCCGGCCACAGTTGTTACAGATATGCTCAAATCGCAATCGTTCACGTGGATTGTTCATAGAAGTAAGAATATTAAGATTTCATGGGTCGGATGGCTCCGGGGACCGATTTGTGACTCCTAGTGTTTGGTTTCCTTGAGACTCATATGGGATTACATCAAAAACACGGCGGGGTGAAAACCGGTGGCTCGGCCCCCGTTCGGTGGGGGTTTTTCTCGTATCTTGGGTTTCCCGTAATTGGTGCGAGTTTTTTGACCCCTTTTGTAATCCTCGCAGTTCGAGTCTTAAGAGGTATTTAGGATCGAGTTGCTTTTTGTTTCGATTCTAGATAGCTTCATTGTAATTGTATCGTTGTACTGTTGGGTTTTCTAGTACTTTGCTAGAGGCCGTTGTTATTTATATAATTGCCGTTTTTAAAAATAAATAAAATAAAAAATAAAAAAAAATTGCAATAAATACTCTCTAGGTCCCCCGACATCTCTACAATTAACTTGAAACCATACCAACGACCCTCCATCCCAAGAAAGAGCAAGTAGCTTTAAAGACTCAAACCAAATGTTCTCCAAATTTGACATAAATGTGTTGAATAATTAGCATTTTATTAAGCCAATATCACAGTTCATTTCTAAACAACCAATATGCTAGCATAAAGCAAAGAAAACTTGGTAGAAGTAGCAAACATATTGCCCCAGTTGCCAACTAGTGTTTTTACACCTATTCCGGAAATAATATAGCACTTGTTTTGCTATTTTCTGCTCACTCGAGTTCGTTTTTTCCATGTTAAATATAATTATTGCATGGTGTCGTTAAGGAGAGGACCACCAGTTACAGTGGTCGTGAAATGTTAATGAGTCCATTTTCATAGTCTTTTTCTCATTTTGAAAATGTTTGCATAATAGTACCATATTTGCAAGACTATATAAAGTTGTCAACTTCTCTTAGTACAAATATTATTCCTAAGAATGTTTCTACAGTTCTAGTTCAACTAACTTGTTTGGCACTCAAAATGTCAAACTTGGACTTTCTTGGGACAGAACTAGTGAGATAAAGAGACCAACTGCATCTCAGTTATCCATGTTTACAACCGTTACCAGAGGTTAATCAAGAGCTCTAACAAGTTTATAAACTTTAGTCAGCTGAGTGGTTCTGCATCTTTTTAAGTTAAATGCAAGTCTTTGTCAATAGTTAGTTTAATGTCTCAAGGTAATACTCCCTCCTTCCCAAATAAAATTATGAAGTAGGTGCTCTTTTAGAGAATATGTAAAAGTTTTGAAACTCAGAAAAGAAAAACATCCACCTCAATTTTAACTTTGAAGATTCGGTGGTCTCAAGTTTTATTTTTTTGAATAAACATGGACCTATCATTTGAGGTATAACTTTCACCTAAAGGAAAAGAAAAGGTACCACCACAGGATGAAAAAAATGCATTGCTAACCTTCTTAAATACAGAACTGCGCTTATCAGGCTGCTGCTTCTTGTCAGTCTGAGATTTCTTCTCCTTTTCTTCTACAGTTTCTTCGGGAATTTTGGGCAAATCTTTCTGATTCTCCTTTCTTTCTACTGCTTCTAGGAGCTTTTTGGGCAAATCTTCCCCACCAGATGACTGGTTGACAATAGAGACACCTACATTTGACCCTTGTTCGTCTTTTACTTCTGTAACAGTGTTTTCAAGTACCAAATCAGGGAGTTTTATATCTGGATATTTGCTAATAAGAGGTTCTTTATCAGGGCCATACAAGTCTTCACATTCTCCAAGAATTTCATCTTCAGTTCTGTCAACTCCTGAGCTTCTACAAGTACTATTCTCTTTTAAAGTATCATTTGCCACCACAATTGGTGCTTCGTGATTCTCAAAACACCACACACTGTCTGACCTATCAAAGTCAAGTGTAGAGAAAACCATTTTTATTTTTGTATCCTCTTGGTGAACTTTGGAGGCTTTAATTGCACTAGTGCCAATAAAGTCATCATCGTCCTCCAGATCATATTCAAAATCACCGTATATATCAAGTTCTGGTTGAGAATCTATTTCGAAGACATTATCGGGACCATCTTCTTCCTTTACATTATCTGTTTCGTGTTGTTGTGGACTACTTGGAGGAGAATCAGACAAGAGACCAGCCTTTCTAAGTGCTTCATCAACATCAATATCAACATCAGCACTGGTGGGAAGATTGTCATCAGTAGCGGCTTTTGGTTCGGATTTAGGTTCCGAGTCTGGGGTGATAGAAGAATCCACGTTATCTGATCTGTGTAATAATTCCTGAGAACACAAATTGACATATACTAGCTTGCTATTTGATTTATCAGCAACTGCCTTTTCAACATTGATGGCATCTGCAACAGCCAACTCTATTTCAGCAGTTGGCCGAGTGACTGGCATATTTGTTTTTCTCAAAAAATGCTCAGTGATGCGGTGAAGTTGAGCCTATAAAAAATCTAGTTATTTCAAACACTTTATAGTAGCGCCAGTATATGTACATCTAGAACATATCATACCTGTCTCACTGAAATGGGGATTTTATTATGCCGACTAGGTGCCAAACTTGGCTGCATTTCGACTGGCAGTTTAGCCTGGGCAAAAATAGAGCAAAAGATTTCACCATATGAACAAGAAAGAGGTGGTGATCATTGACTCATTTCAACCAGTTCCCTAAAAATTGGGTCAATTTGGGTGGATTATCGATCTCCAACTGGGATAACTTTAAAACTTATCTGAAAAAAAGAATTGGTCAATAGAAAAATTGGTCAAATGTCACCCAAAGTGTTCTCAGATGTTTATGCTATATATCTTTACCGCTAAGGTACCGGGGATCAGAGGGTTCCCTCCATCTACCCTTTTTTAATTATTATTTGAAACATTAAAGTTACTTTTAATCTTATTTGATATATTTACGATTGATGAAATTCAAAAAAGCAATGGACAAAACAAGTGTTAACGCTTCAACCTGAACCATTTTGACCTGCAATAAAATGTACAAATTTCGGGCCTGTTACCCAACCCGCCCAACTCCCCCATTTTGCCAACTCTAAACGAGAACAAAATTAGCTGCAAGAATACATAACAAAATCTCGATATACCAGGAGGGGATAATTTCCTTTGAGCACCGCATTATCTGGTCCCTGTGAGGAATTGTTTCCCGATGCAGCATTCTTTCTTGCAAGAATCTCTAGAGCCCATTTCTTTTTGTCAAACTTTATATTATTAGAGCCACTGCCTGATTCCTTCTGGACGTTCATAAGGGACCCACCTGTAGATGACCGGTCTGAGCTCTTATTTGGATTTACTTTCATGGTTGCAGATGCACCGTTTTTGTGTGGAATGGCAACCTTGTTCTCCTTACTATCAACCAAAGCAGTTGGTTGCACAGAAAGAGGCTTGATGTCAGCATTCCTTGGAAAAACAGATGCATCGGCAACATACAATCTTGAAAGAATCGAACTACGGGCCTCTATAGTACTTTCCTTTTTAATCTCTACAACCTCAGGACCCTTTCTTAGAAGATCAAGAACAGATTTCAGCGTTTCAACTTTTTCAGGTTTCGATACTGTAGAGCATCGATGCTTCCAAAATTCAATCTCACAATCACGGGTCCATGCTCGTTTTCGTTTTCCACCAATACCATAAATCTTTTTGGTTAGATTTTCACGTACTGTTCCCTTCTGCAACAAGGCCTTTTTTGCTTTCACGTCTAATGGTGGTGGTCTTTTTGTTTCGGTTGTTTGCCCAGCTAGAGCAGTTCTGAATGCAGCCAAAAGTTTTGGATCAAGAATATTATTTCCAATCTCGTTAGATGATCGGTTACGTATGGCTTCTCTAATTTCTTTCCTTAAATTCTGAACTTCCACTAACGACTCTTTATCGTCGGCTGCCCTTCTCATGATCTTTTTTATCCTCAACCCAGATGAGGTTTCTTTGTCTTCAGAAAGTCGTTTTAAAGGTCTGTGGGGTGTCCCCTGAACTATATCTCTTATATCAGTTTCAACCTTTCGTTTCCTCACAATTCCACCTCCAGAACCAACCACTGCACTCTTCAGGTTCCTAAAATCATTAGGAACATAAGCATTGGCTTCGTTCACTACATGAGCACCTCGACTACTTCCTTCCCTTCTAGCAATCTTGGAAGATGTACTGTTCTGCATCTTCGTTTTGGGTTCCCCTTCCTCGGCACTTCAACAATTAAAAAAATATGCATCAAATACAAGAGAATAAGGGTGGCAAGATGGGCAGGTTGGGCACACGTCAGAAATCATTATGGTTGAAACAAATCATTTCTAGTATGGAAATGACTTGGATGGCTTATGCAGTAAACACTTTTTGTTCCTTCTTACAAATAACTAATATGTAATTATGATTAAAACAATAGTATCATAATATTAAAATAAATCTCTGAATAAGGACAACTTAGAAAACTGTATGCACTAAAAATAGACATTGGCAACTTTCCACATTTAACTTCTTTTTTTTTATTGGACCCATATAAATAATTTTTTAGATGATCCAAATTGATCCATTCATAAGTACGTGCCTTGAAATTGCCATCTTTAAAGGAAAAAAAATACAAACTCAAAAAGCCACAAAGAGTGCAACAACTATCATCTGATACTATAACCTAAATGAGTAAGCAACATTAAATCCGAGGAATGGTGAACATCTGAAGTGTATGTTATACTACACTCTACCATCTTGTTATACACATACAATACTAGTGCTAAGATGCATGTTCGAGGATACGAAAGAAATGTCTCATACTTGCAGCGTCCATATGGGTATTGAACTTCATTCAAATTTTTCTATAAAAATATGTTGTGTAGTCGATTTTGGTGGTATACCACTGGTATCTCGGATTTCGGAAGTTCCCAAAAATTTCGCTCCAAATCTCGTTTCAAATCTCGGTTCCGAAATATTCGGCGAAATTGACCGAAAAATGACCAAAAATTTGACTTCAAAATTTCGGTGGGATGAGTGGTTTTACCAGTTCTTTTTTTTGGGGGGCCAAACTTAAAAAAACCTAAAGCTTTTAATCCCTTTTATTAGCCCATAAAGAATTAAAACCCAAACCCAATAAAACCCACTTATTAGACAACGAAACCTAATTCAAGACAACACAGTTACACCACCAAATCCACACGATCTTTCTTCTTTGTTCTAATCAAGCAACACAGCGACTCGGGACAGTGATTATCAAAGGTACACTTACACAGACAACAATCTTTCTTCTCTTTTCTTCTCAACCTAATTTCTTTTCTTTTCTTCTCAAGTCTCAACCCACTTATTTTCTGATTTTTTTATTCTGCAATTATTTTTTTTTGTAGTTTTGATGATGGATGGTGACAATGGTCCAACAACTCCATCCTCTCATAAGACTTATGTTTGAATAATAAAATTACCGAAATACCACCGAAAACCCCCCGAAATTTCAAAAATTTCGTATCTCGGTCCTTGACCGAAACACATAATCGGTCATTAACTACATATAAAATATGTCAACTTTACAGTTATTTATTTCATCAGAAGTAGCAATGAAAAAAGACCTGTAGTGTCTTTGCTTTCTCTTTGCACCTGTGATTCCACCAGCTTTTTCCTTCTTATCGGGGTTTTGGTCAGCTGAAAGCAATTAAGAGTTGGAAGTAAGCAACAGTTGAGTGAGGGTAAAAAAATTTAACAACAAAATGCCCGTTTGTGAACATAGATATTTCCACAGCCAGGAAGGAGTTCACACCTGGTCGCCTACATACTTTGGAAACTTTCTTCTCTTCCACTGCTCCAGTTGTTGCATTTTCAGCTAAGTAATCATTAATAAATTGAAGCTATAAGCATTAGGAAAATAAAGGACATATGATGTGATCATTATTTTAACTTATCAGAGGTAGAAAATTGATTGGGTAACACGTCAAAATGAGTCATTATGGTATGGGCCAAAAACGCCAGGTCGAGTTGGGTTGACCTGAAACACTTATTGTCTTTTGTCTATATATTTACTTATTTTGAGTAATATAATTAGCGTGTCAAATATGATTACAGATATTATATAATTTGAATA
Organism: Solidago caesia; assembly: GCA_028566075.1. Classification (NCBI taxonomy): domain Eukaryota; kingdom Viridiplantae; phylum Streptophyta; class Magnoliopsida; order Asterales; family Asteraceae; genus Solidago; species Solidago caesia. The sequence goes on from JAOXNX010000001.1 coordinate 27,901,502, forward strand.
ATAATATCAATAATTATATAAAACTATCTGGGAGGTTTTATACAATGAAAATAGACTTTGGGTGACTTACGCCTCATTTCATTTTCAGTTATACCCGTTTGACCCTTTAAAGATAAAACACAACCAGATTCGACCTACTTAAAAGCGGGGTTAAATTTCCAAACCCAATGAAGGAAACTTAGCATGGATAAAAAGGTAGGGAACCATGAATACCAGACAGCGGGCCCACAGAGGAAACAAGATGGAAATCAGATTCAAGAGATTCATTATTGTTGTTTTCATTATACAACTCTGAAGTTCTTAAACCATCAGAGACACTTGGTTCACATGTTTCTTCTTCAGAGTTTCGGCTTAGCCCGGAGAGTTGTGATAAACAAGGGTCTAGTTCCATTGCCTCAATCTTAGGTATCTTGATAACTTTCTCAGCTAACTGTCTTTCCAAAATGCTATCATCTGAAGCTGGCAAAACTTTTTGATACAATTCTCCATTCTCTTGATTACCTTTACACAACAGAAGCAGCAGAATCTTTAGCAACATGAACAAATTATACAAACAGAGACATGTCCCAGCATGCAATCATGAACAGCAAAATAATGTCAGATCATACAAATTTTCAAGCCATTACTGGCATTTACACTTGAATACGTGCTTTCGCTAGGTACTTTGGTCTGTTGATTTTTATCAATAGCAGAGACAACAACGGCTGTCTCTCCTGCATCAGCAACAGTCACAGACACATTCATTGGAAAAGTTGCATCCACTAAATGACCATTGCTATAACTTTCAGGTCCACAATGGTTGCTTGACCCCAATTCCGACTTTTCTGATGTCGGATCAACTAAACACCTGTATTTAACAAAGATATAGTACCTATGTTATGAAATGATAACTATTATCTTATTTATCAGCCTTGTAGTTAAATTAAATTTGCAAACAGTTATCCTTATTCAGATTGAAACATGTCTGGTGCAAAGCTTATCACTAGTACCTTGGGCACAGCCATGAATCCTCACAACTAGCATCAGTATCAAACCCAACACAAATGGCATGATACCTGTTCGCATGAAGTCAAATATCAATTAGCAGACCCATAACAAAAAGCATTTCCATGAAGTAATTGATTTAAGTAAAAGTTATGTTGAACAACTATCAGTTTAATCACAAAGAAAATACCACAAATCACATGAATCACAAGCGATTGATGTGTCGAGATCTGGATCTTCTTCAAAATTTGCTGACTGACCTCGAATCTTGCAGTTGTCTCCATCCAAGCAGCTGACTGCCTATATGATAACAGAAGCATGAAGAACATGACCAAAGAAACATGATTTTAGATCAATTATAGACTGTATCGAGGACAATGAAAAAACAAACTTCATCAAAATTCTTGAGATCACACTGAAACTGACAACAACTTTATCATCGAGGATCAGATAGCAAATAAAAGTCTAAGTAAACACATTCTTAAAGTTGTTGCTTCACTAGTCCCATAAGCATCAAATACAAAGTTTTAATCAGGTTGGCTATAATTTTTAACGTTTGCTTAAGTTAAATCAGCACACACATATGACCATATTAGAAAAAACATACTCACAACTCATTTGATAGGTTTACAAGGATTGTGTCTGGAACAAAGGTTCCTTTCAATGAGACTTACATTTTCATCGATGTAGTATGATGGAAAAGAAAGAGTCTTATTGTTTCCTTCAACACTCCACTCATCAGTATCCTCATCTCTGCATAGGAGAGACAAAAAGAACACACATTAGATACTGCTGTAAAACTAAACTATTAGTAGTTAGACATCAAAATCAATAGCACAACATTCTCACAATCACTAAAACAGTCTCAAAGTAGAGAGAATCATTGATGATTACAGTTACTATTGTGGCCTTTTAATTCCCGTATAATGCATGTAAAGAGTACCTTGAATATGAACCATCATCAGGTTGGACGCCTCCAATAGTATCAAATACCTTCATAGCAATAAATTTAAGATTAAGCATCCAAAAGATCCACTCTTTTCATTCCTTTTATTTTGTTACTGTTTATCAAATTCAAGGTTAAGCATCCAGGAAATAGACAGTGAGAAGGTCACAAAAGCTACATGTGAGCATGTTAACTGGTCTTTCGACCTTATTGTGTTTGTCTCTCAAAGCTTTGCTTACTGATGCAAGTAAATCAACTGTTTATAGAGGAATGAAAGGAGTCACTCATGTTACAACGAAGCAGAGTGGTAGATACTAAGAAATGTATTAGTCGAAGTACAGAGAGATTTTAAAATATAACTTTATGAAGTAGCAGCCATAGTAGAACAAAAACAGTAAGTGCATAACTCACAGGTACACAAGTAATTAGTTGAAACTCATTCTGGCAGAGTGGACATAGGTTGGTGATACTAGCCCAGTTGTCGATGCAAGAAAAACAGAACCTAAAAGCAAAGCAATGATATATTATAGAGTAAATCCTCACCCCATAACCTAAATAAAAGAAAAAGATAGTAAATATAAGATGAGACATATACCAGTGTTGACAGCAATCTAAAACTCCTCTATCAACTACAACATCCATGCAAATCCCACATCTTTGACCTTCATCGCCTTCAACCACTAAATTTTCCTGTATTTTCAAAAATAACCCACACAATATACCCATACACAAAACATCAATTAATACAAAAGTGGCAAAGTTTAACCATTTATCTCATAAAAATCAAAACAGGTAAAACTAAATCCAAATATTACCAGTCTGATACAATCAATAAGTTCTAGCATACCTACATATACTCCTACCACTTTGACATATAGTAACACACTTTAAGAGGGTGTTTGAGATTGTGTATCTTTAAGTGATTATGGCTTATGCACTTTTCCAAAGCCAAAAAGCACTTATACATAAACCAACTTGTGCTTTTTAATCTATTTTGAGAGAAAAAGCTGTGTGTTTCAATAGCACCTTAGGAAGTGCTTATTTCAAATGCAATAAGCACTTCCATATACACTCTACCAACCACCATCTAACTTTCAATATCAAACCCACTACATTCTAACTTGTGTCCTCTAACTTAAACAAAACACCCGAGATTCTCTATTTTGGGGTAACTTGTTATGAACTTAGCCAGTAACAAAGGAAGCACGTGTTTTTGAATTCATTGCCAATTTGCCATTGCATGTATTTGGTAAACCTTTTATCAACTTGTCACGTTTTGCTATAGTATAGCGTGTATCATATTTTCAAACCTTTTCTATGTGTACCAAACTTTCAATTCATTGTCATCGTATGTATCCGGCAACCTTTTTATCAAGTAACAGGTAACAAGTCCCTTTTTTTTTTTGCCGAGACGAGTCATGACAGTCATATAAGTTGGTGTCATCTATACACGTGCCAAGTCATAGGTTGCCACATCATCTAAATATGTGCAGTTTCACTTGTTCACAAGTTACAAGACTTCACGTACATCAAACGGTAAAAACCGAAAGTTTGATACATACAAAAACAATATCTAAAGCCAGATACGTACTATAACAAAAAGAAAACACTTAACTATACTTTAAATTGCTAATTATTTCCTCGAAGAAATAATATACAAAAAACAAAAAAAAAAAAAAATATATATATATATATATATACTCACATTATGAGTATCTTGAGCTGCAAAAGCATAATCATCTTCAAGAAACTCATTATTAAACAGTTGAAAATCCATTATATACAACTTTTAGTCTTTATAAAAATCTGCAAAAATATACAGAAATAAAGAAATAAGAAATTCGAATTTCATGATATTATTTAAAGAAATCAAATGATCGACATACCTAGGGTTTCGCTGGCACATGTAATAAAACTTCACGGAGCAATGATTCTGTTTACAACAGATTGAATTGAAAAATCTGATGATTTTGTTTCATATGATTAATTAATAATATATTGAGAAATTAACATGGCGTAAAAAGAAACGGGCCGAATTTTCTCTGACAAATACTTTCTGGGTTGTTTTTGTAAACCCAAATAAAATTATTTCTTAAATAAAATTAAAAAGTCCAATTTTATTTTTTTAAAATGAATATGACCTATTGTGTTGAAAAATATTTGGGAAAAATAATTTAGGAAGATCTTGATCCATATAAAACTATTATTAATATAATTTTTAAAACATTTCATTTGTTTATATTTTTCAACTAAAAAGTATTGAATATTCGAAATGTCAACCAAAACTCTATCAGATGTCCGGTTTGTGATTGTGACATTGAGACTGAACCTCACCTATTTGTTTATTGTAAGATTGCTAAGTAAATTTGCAAGTTCATCTCCACTTGGTAGAGTCCCAAAAACCTGGTTTTCAACTCGCTCAATCACATATTTAACTACCATTTGCTTGCTCAAATTCCCTAAAGAAATTCTTTGATGTTGTTGTTCGTACCACCCTTTGGATCATTTGGAAACATAGAAAAGAGATCACTTTCAACTCCACTAAACCCGCATCTATATTTTAGGCGATGACATTGAGCTTCTTTCCTTAATTTGGATCTCGAGTGGGAAGTTCAATGTTAGCTTAAAATTGGGCATAATGGACTTAACCCATGTAATGTACTCCTTTGATTGTATAGTTTTTCCTAACACCTGGCTAGATATTTAATAAAATCCATGCCGTCCAAAAAGAAATGTTATTCTTTTGTACTCTTTATTTTCTGACATCTTACTAGAGATTTAATCTAATATTAAAAAAAAAACAGCTTTATTTGGCTAGTTAGGTTTTATTTTCTAAAAATTGATAAATGTGTCTAAATCGTATGCTTAATATGCCTATTTAGGGAGATGAAGACACATAACATGATTAAAAAAAAAGTAAAGATTAAAAAAATGGAATGAATGTTTCATGTTTTTAAACCTATATTTTAGGTATATGTATCATTATTTTTATTTATAAACCTTGGTGTTGAGTCCCCATTATGCGTTTGCAAGAAAAAAAATATATATATTTTCTAATTAAAAAAATGGCAAGATAAAATTTTTAGAGGAAAAATTAAAATAAATCATGTTTGGTTGTGTTTACGATGACAAACAAGGCCGGAAACAAAGAGAGATTGTTTATTGGGGATGACGAAGCTGCTGCTAGCAGCATGCTTCTCCCCTTGTAAATTTTTTTTTTTTTTAATTCAATCACGTGGGTATGGTATGTGAGGGAGAAAGCTAGCAGCATTTTCGTTTTTCCCTTGTTTATTACTAGTATTTGTATAGGGAAGAAAAAGTCATATATGTCTATTTACATACATATTGTGTTGTCCAGGGGCGGCACTACATCATGATTTGGGGTAGCCCGGGCTACGGGTCCGTCAAATCGATGTAGTGTAAATTTTTTTGAAGCAGGATGTATTCTATATTGGTGCTACGGGTCAAAGTAACATGGGATACCGGTCAATGTAACTAACTCTAAACTTTTGAAAGATTTTCCTAACAATTGAACTTATAAAGATGTATCTGTGCAACTAAATAAAAATGAAACTACAAAAAATGTCAAAAACTTAAAAGTCACCAAAAAATAGCCAAAAATCCTTAAAAATTGCTAAAAATCGCAACAATTTAATCATTGTCGTTACTTTTCGCCGATACAAGGCTAGGGATAAAAAAATTTGTGCTATGGGTCACTTTGAATCTTGGTTCCGCCACTGGTGTTGTCATGATAAAATGTTACATATTTAATACTAGGTTAGAGCCCGTGTGATGCACGGCTCAATATTTTTTTATGATATTATAGTCGGTTCAATGATATGTGAATGAAGAATAAAATTAAGTTTGTTCATGTATTGTTTAAAGTCGGGTCTCTGTCAACAAAGGTATCTTGGATACCCCCAATCTTAATCTCTCATTTACCAACGCCACTGGTTTTCCTTCCAGAAAGAACGTCAAGAAGTGTCGTTTTTCTAGCACCATTTACACCCATCAATGCTGTACAAACACCAGGTCTAAAAGCCCCTGTGATATCATGAAGTAATTGAAGTCTTTTCTCGATGAAGCCATGCAATCTCATTTCCTGACCAAACAACAATTTATAACATAATCTGAAGGGCAGACATTTAACAATTGAATTTTAAATAAGATAATAGTACTGACCAATTACCGATGGGGGCTCGACATGGTAATATAAGTCTTGAAAAGTAACAGTTAGTGGTTCAAAAGGTAACACCATCTTTCCTACAAGATAAGAGAATGAATAAGTCTTTATTGATGCACAACAAACACTCTTCGATCCAAAATCATATTCTAGAAACCAGAGTGAGAGCAAACCCGTTTTTGATACAGAAGGGGAAATGGCAATAATGCACTCATATACAATTAAGAAGTTAAACAGAAGTGTAACGTTGGAAAATGAAAATCTAACCTGACTCAGGGATAGAAGTAACAAAATTCTTAATTGTTTTGTCATTGTTAGTCTGGTTTTTGGATACTTCGCTAATTATCTCATGGTTGATTTCTTGCTTCTTTTCATTAGAATAGCTTCATTTGTATAAGAAAAAAAAGAAGGAAAGAAGGCTTCGTTTGTATCGGGAAAAAAAAAAGGAAGAAAGGCTTCGGATAAGAATGAGGAACTTTTGGTTGTTGTTTGACTAAATCTTTATTCCAACATTTAAACATTTAAAATTAAAAATTTAAACATTCAAATAGAAATCATATTTAGAATTTGAATTCAAAATTCAAAATGCAAACCGGGAAAGTTTTTTAAGGACGACATGTAAACATATATTAATGCCACGTAGGATAAGAGTTGACATGGAAGGCTTCGTTAGGAGACATGTAGGATTCATCTTCCCATTTAGTTATAGTGAGAGATAATTATGGAATTCCCTATTCATAATAGTGTGATTATAAATTTATTTAAAAAAAGAAAACGATTATTTTTATGTATAATATTTTACAACATGTTATCCATAACCCTAATGGTTACAAATAGCAAAATTCAATACATATATATTCACACAACCACGTTATACCTATGATAATCTTTTTTTTTTTTCTTTTAAAAAAACATTGAGATAATCATGTGTTAAAGAAAAGTAATGATTAATTTAGTTAATAATACATATCTTTATAATAATTTATTTATTTACTGATGTGATATTTCTTAGTATTCATCTACATTTTATGTTTTATTAAACAAATTTTTCTAAAAGATTATTACCAAATGTTAGAATGGTATGTACATGATGCCCAATGATAAATAGTATCTCTAAATGTTTCAATGAGGACGAGGACACACAATTTATAGGGCAGAGCCAAAAATCTTTTCTAAATTCTAATTACAAATTTATTTATAATTTAATCTAAATTACATTATGAGTAAAAAATTTGTTCAGCAAGTTTGAGTTTGACTGCACTCTTTCAAATGTATATAACTCCGCTCATGACAATTAAGGTGATGGCGTCTCACACCACAAACCACGGTTTGGTATGCTTGTTTATAAAGAAAAAAATGTAGTAACACGACTTTAGAATATATCTCTATCTCTATCATATATAAAGTTAAAGTTCAAACCTAAAAAATAACTAAAAAAAGGCCTATGTGGCACAACTTGAAACCTTTCATTCACTAATATAATTAAAAGAATACTATTTATGACATCATCATTATATATAAAATAAAAACCATCCTGCTTTTTACAACCAATGCATATAGTACAAGGTTCATCTTCTCGAATCCTTCAAAGTTCACCGACTGGGTTATTTGCTAGCACATAAATATCACAGCCACATATATCTCATTTACATTACAAAAAAAATAAACAACATAATTACTTCTAAAATAGGGTCAAATAATGGTGATACTACGGTGGGTGAACCTACAAATGCCAATTTCAATGACGGTGAAGACTGGGACTTTGATGACCTTTTAAATTCATGGTTTTAATTGTTTTTTCTTTAAATAATCACGTTGATACAAAGA
>JAOXNX010000001.1:27918687-27931681 GCA_028566075.1 Solidago caesia
TTTAGAATTTGAATTCAAAATTCAAAATGCAAACCGGGAAAGTTTTTTAAGGACGACATGTAAACATATATTAGTGCCACGTAGGATAAGAGTTGACATGGAGGGCTTCGTTAGGAGACACGTAAGATTCATCTTCTCACTTAGTTATAGTGAGAGATATAACTATAAGAGGGGTTGGAGATATATTTGCATCACCAGAACCTCTTTGGAGAAAAACTTTCCCGCCTCTCTTTTCTATTATTTTTTCCCCCTCTTTTTCTTTTATTTATATATTTATTTTTTAAAAGATAAACATTATTATTAACAGATATATATTAAATTTAAGACTAAATTTATAACAATTTTTAACAATTAAACTATTTTATCTCTATCGTTTAATTCTTTTTTTTTTAATCGTAAAAACATTATGAATATTATTTTTGTATATATCTACTAAAATGAATTTAATTTCTTATATTCTTTAAAGATATGGATTTTTTTCAATTTTTGGTAATTATTTAATATCTAAATATTCTAATTACTTTAAAAAAAAATTTAACAAAAAATTATAAAGGATGAAAATTTGAAATTTTGACTCTAAAAAGATTATAGTTTTAATTCAGGTAAAGTTTATTTTTATTATATATTGATTGTAATGTATTTTTCTAATATAACCTTTTTTTTTATCTAGAATCATATAAGGTTTTTCTCAATTACATATATATATATATATATATATATATTAAATCTGATTTGTTTATGTAGTATAAACAGATTTGATATTTTAGTTATTTATGTGATTTTGATTTAACATTTGTATTTTAATCAAAACTATGTTTTATGGTTGAATTTTGTTTAGATGCATATATGATGTTTGATGAAATGTATATTATTAATTATATATATATTTTTATTTTGTTCTCTTCACCCAAGTTACAATTCATTTAATTAGGCAATTTTTTTATAATTTATCATAAAAACTTAAAATATATTAAAACGAAATTTATAAGATATTTCATTTGAAACCACCGTCCAACGGACGGGCCTGAAAACTAATAAAGAATGAAAATTAAGCTTTTCAGAATTAAGTGGGGTTTCAAAAACCCTTCCAAAAGACTACCAGTGGATGTGTATAGTCGTATAGCATTGACTTGTGTTCATGTCAATACGCTCCTTGAAAGTTGAAACAACCAAAGTTGACATCCGTGCAACCCTCATGAACCCACCCCTATTAGCTAGGGGAACCCGCAGGTATTTCCCTTGAACTGTCATGCTCTTGTACTACCTTTCTTCACAAGCATGGTGGAGTTGTCTAGGATGGGTTCAGACTCGATCCCTCTGCCTTCAACTTAGAAGCACCGAGTCTTGGATGTAGTGCAGAATTACATGTGATCGAGTATGCATGGTTAACACGATTGTGGGTGGTAAAATGAGTTGGATGAAGAAATAAGCGGTCGTTTGTTTTAAAGATTGTAAGAGAATTTCATGGAAAGGAATTTGGATATCCTTTTAGAATCTTTCCAAAGTCTCTCAAATCATGTTATGGTTAACAGAAAACTGATAATAATTCATATAAGTTAAGTTAGTCGAAAACAAAATCTTATTTATAACAACCAGAGGTATTTGAGGTGAAAAACGAAAGCCAAAATCAATGGCTACAATTCCTCTCATGTCTCCCAACAAAATCGGGCCTAAACCAGACACATTTCTATTTTCAGTAACCATTATACAAAATCTGAAAATATTCATCGTCAATTCATTCTCTTGAACAATATAAGTTGAAGTTGTTATTCAATTTGGCTTTGATTCTTTCCAAAATCAGGTAAGAATCCATACACTCAGAAGAAAAAAAAGGTTTCCACCTTCAGAAACACCATCTTTTTTACTATGATTCCCCATTATGTTCCCAATCCTCTCCTTTTCCTCCAACTTTCACTATTGAATCTTATTTATGTTCAAAGTTGTTTCAAGATTTAAAAGCTCAAATTTACGAGCAACAGAGAAAGAGCATTTTGATTTGAGGGGGGTCTTTCTTTTAAAAGGGCATTCGGGTTTTGCTCTTTTTGTGTTTCTGAATATAGAAATTTTACAATACTACTTGTTTACCGAAACTTTTTTACATTCATCTTTTGTGTGGTATATCAATATATATAGGATATTTGATTGTGTAAGTGTATGTTTAAGTATTTCCAAGTAATATTATTTAGAAGAAGAAGAAGAAAAAAAAGATAGAATAAAGGTTTAAAAAAAGTTGGTGAAATTCATACAATGTCGGTAGCTGATGTTGCTTTGAGTCCGATTCGCAAAAACTCTGGAACTGGTTGTATGCGGAGTGGTGAAGCGATAGTGATTTACCTAACCGTCGCTGGTTCTTTGATTCCGATGAGAATAATGGAGACGGATTCCATTGCCAACGTTAAACTTAAGATACAAACATGTAAAGGTTTTGTAGTAAAGAAACAAAAGCTAGTTTTTGGAGGGAGAGAATTGTCTAGAAATAATTCTCTTGTTAAAGATTATGGTGTTTCAAGTGGTGATGTTCTTCATCTTATTCTTCGGGTTTCTGATGTACTTGTGATCATTGTGGAGACTGCTATTGGGAAAGCATTCGAGTTTGAGGTTGATAGATTTAGAAATGTTAGTTTTTTGAAACAACTGGTTTTGGAAAAAGCTAAAGGGATTGGATTTGTCAACACTGAAGATCACAAAATTTTGTGTAATGGTGAGAAGCTTGATGATCGGAGGCTGATTGATGATATATGTAAGAATCATGATGCGGTGATTCATTTGGTTGTTCACAAATCGGTGGAAGTTTCATCCAGTTCAGATGAAAGAAATCCTGAAAAATATAAGCAGGATATGAACCCAAAGAAACCCCCGGATATTGATTATCCTTTGCAGCCGATAATTGTGAATCCAGGTGCTAAATTGTCTCCCACCATATGGAGTATGCTAGATTCTGCATCCGAAGGGCTGCAAAAAGGGAAAAAGCCAATAAGATCATCAGAGGGTACCGGAGGAACTTACTTTATGCAACACCCGTCAGGGAACAGGTATGCTGCTGTATTTAAGCCGATAGATGAAGAACCGATGGCAGTTAATAACCCTCAAGGGCTACCGGTATCGTCAAATGGTGAAGGGTTGAAAAGGGGCACGAAAGTAGGTGAAGGTGCATTGAGGGAGGTTGCAGCATACATATTAGACCACCCAAGGGCCGGACCTAGGGTTGCTGGCGATGCAGAGACGGGTTTTGCTGGTGTACCTCCCACGGTCATGGCAAAGTGCTTGACTGGAGAATTTAATCACCCGGAAGGTTATGATGGTGGACCAAAAAATGTCAAGGTTGGATCTCTACAGATGTTTATGAAGAATTGTGGAAGTTGTGAAGATATGGGTCCCAGGGATTTTCCAGTGGAGGAAGTTCATAAGATCACGGTTTTTGATATAAGAACCGCCAACGCTGATAGGCATGCCGGTAACATTTTGATGAACCGGGAGGGCGATCGTGTTATGCTCATTCCTATTGACCACGGATACTGCTTACCCGAAAACGTAAGGACTATGTTTTATTTTCGAATGACAACTCAATTTTGTAACATATCGATATTCTTTAGATAGCTAATACCTTCCTTCATACTCTTTATAGTTTGAAGATTGCACGTTTGATTGGCTCTACTGGCCACAAGCCCGTGAACCATACTCATGTGAAACCGTGGACTACATCCAATCGCTGGATGCTGAGAAAGACCTGGCACTCTTGAGCTCAAATGGGTGGGATCTTTCGCATGAGTGTGCACGCACCTTACGCATCTCCACCATGCTTTTAAAGAAAGGTGTACTGAGAGGAATGTCCCCTTATGCCATAGGGCGTATTCTATGCAGAGAAACAATCAACAGAGAGTCAATGATTGAGAAAATTATCCAAAAAGCTCGTAGTACCACGCTCCCTGAAACAAGTGAAGCCAACTTCCTTAAAGTTGTTTCGGACATTTTAGATTTGGAGCTTGACTTGGTTTCAGGGGGGAATCTTTGAGGTTTGGGTTTGTATAAACATATAATACGGAACTGTCGTATATTTTATGGCACTTTTATGAGCAGTAGTACTAAATTATTAATTATAACTATCGTACGAAATATCATGGTTATTTGAATAACCTTTGGTTTTTAGTGTTATATATATTATGAGATTTGTAGCATGTGTCTTAGAGCATAGGCAGTGCTCAAGCCAAACCGCGGGGGTGGACTGAGGTATAACCGTTGGGGCATCCGGAAACAAGATTTCCAGAAGACAGACCGCACAAAAGATGGGGATGCGGCGATCCCACCACACTCTCAACCCCATTCCCTCTTTCATTTTTTGTTTTGGTTCAATGGGAGAGTGAAAATGTTATTGTAATAATTAAAAAAAAAATGGTGTAAGAAAGATGAAGGGGTCGAGAGATGAATTTCACATGCTCTTGAAGTACATTCAACAAATGTGGATTTTATATATGAAATTTAATCCTCCTAAACCTAAATTTGGATATCACATTTCTAAAGTTACCCATACTAGTCGAGGATTACACTGCTTATAATTAGGCATGGGAATCTACTCTTGAGAACTTGCTCAACCAAATGTCCTAATTTCATTTTGTATTAACAGTCTCGAGACAAGTTCTCAATTAAAATTACCAAAAACTCATAAGACACAAGTTTCATATCTTATAAACCTTCTTTCTACTGATATACACACAAAAGTACATGCAGATTTAAGAGTCAAATGCATGTTGAAACTGAATGTCTTTCTATAATCAAATAAATAACAATCTTGCTCAATTTGGTTCAAATCTTGAAACATGGTGAATCAAACAAACAAGAATCACAATTTTCTTACCACAAATAATCATATCTTTAATTACAATCAAATAAGTTTGACCTCAAAAGACAAAGATCAAAAGAATATTTGGACAACATTCAGCTGTAAACTTTGGTCTCCAAGTGTTGATCACAGTTCCACCATTGATGAATGCCGTGAGCATCCTTAAAATCAACAGCAGGAGTCTTGTTAATGGTCAAATTTGCTGCAGGAAGAAGATGCAACGGTTCATGAGATTCTTTCCCGATTGCATTCAAGAAAACACCTGAAATAGAATGTTGTGTTGCCAACCGTTCAATCCCACCAGCTCCTATCTCCTCCATCTTTTTCCGGTGTTCAAAATATCCAATATACTCTGAACAAATATGATCCATTGGGTTCACATATAAACACGGCACCCATCCAGCCAATGCAAGAAATGAATCTTCTGGCATGTTTCTTTGCTGATTGGCATTCTTGATCTTTGCAGCAACAGCAAGTCCTGCAGTGAGGAAACTACTAGCAATCCGAATCCCATGTTTGATGTTTGGATCCTTGATGTTTTCAAGTGGGGCCGAAAAGAAAGGCGGATTGAAAAGATATGAATCAAGAAACATCCCAGTTTTTGCCATTTGCTTTCCTGCAAGTAATGCCATTGCTGATCCTAAAGAATGGCCCGTTAACCAGATATCTGACTTGGATGTTTGACTACTAACCAAGTTTCTGACAGCTTGCATAGCGATCTCAAATCTTGAAGTTTGATGCAACCCGTTTTTAATAATGTGGATGTCTAGTTCTAAATCTCGAGAAAATGCATTGCCCTTGGTTAAGGTGCCTCGGAAAGCAATGACATAAGACGGAGTTCCTTGTGAAGGTGGGAGTTTGTATTTGTAGATAGCACCAAAGACACATGAATCAGCATCGTCTATGAGTTGAGCATATAAGTCAAACTGGAAGAAGTTCCACCAAGGTGGAGCAAGAGCTTCTGATTGTAGCCGATTTTCCTGACGGTCTCTCTCTATGATATATACGCCTTGAACCAAGCATGCTGAAACAGACCTTCTGTGATCCACGTTAGTCCTGTTTTCAGTACCTTGATTAGTAATTTTCTAAAAGAATAATAAGAGCCAAAAAAAGATGTCACGAGTATAGGTCGCAACATGGGTGGGTCAACTAATAGATCAGAATGGGTACCGGTCAAAACTAAGGGCTGACCCATCAACACTAGGTGTCCTGTTTTGAATTTTTCAAAAACTACAAACTAATTCTATGAAAAAAGCGATTTAGGAAGTGTCAAGCATTTGGAAACACTGTGGGTGACTTCCACCCATTTAATCTGTTTCTCCATTATAGCCAAGTTTCAACATTTTACGGCATTTGTCCCGTTGAAGACTAAAACAACCCAAATCGACCAGCTTAAGCAAATGGGTCAAAATTCTCACTGCTAGAGGATGCGAAATGCAAAAAGTCTAACACATGATTAAGTATTGTATGCAAAAATTAAGCAACGAAGAGAAAGAAAAAAGCATTACCAGTCGATGGTAGTCAGGTGTAAGGGACCCGAAAGCTCGAAACATTCCCTTTCTGAAATAATGTCATCCGAGTAGTTTTTGGAGTCTCGATTCTCAGTGTTACTGAAAATTTAAAAACAAAACAAATACTAGGAATCTATTAATTAAACCACATCATATCGATACATTATCGCGTGTAACATTACAAGCCTACTGCCTTTCCTTCCATACACTAGTGCAAAAGAAGGCGATTTTGTTTTTCTTATAATTTCTGAAATGATATAAAGAAAGCATTTCCCGTAAATTAAATTAAATTAAATTACATTAAATCAAATACAAAAACAGAAAAATAATTTTCTAAAATAAGATTCAAATGAAGTATAAACATAGTGAATTTAAAAAATTCCATAAACAAAATCAATCATCATATGTATATATGATATGTTGTGATGATAAAAATGGAAATGAATTGTGCAGCGTGATTTAGGTTTGATGTACCTCCTAATAATAAGACTCATTAATCAAGAAGAAGATCTGAATGAATTTTCCAAAAATCTGTTTGAAATTAATCTTCTTCTCCTTTATGATTACGTTATTTTGATACGTTTCGATCTCTGAAACTCACGATCTCATGTTACTTGTTTTACACTTTTACTCCCTACTTTTACTTTTATATACTACACATTTTTATTTTATTTATTTTTATTTTACTTTTATTTTATGGCGTTCCATTTTAGTTGTAACCACCTACACGCGCCATTGAAACCCTCCGATCCTTCTACCTATACTCATCTCAACCAAATATATATATTTTTTCATCTTAATTTTAATTTTTTCAAAAACATCATTCAACTAGAATTTTTATATTTATTTAACTTTTAAGAGTTATAATAAAATGAAAACAAAAAAAATATTAGAAATCAAGAGACAAATATTGGTTACATATTCCCCTCTTTTCTACTTCCCCTTTTATTTTTTACCTTTTTTAATTATTTTTTATTTTTTTAATAAAAATCCATTACAAAAAAAAATAATTCAAATGATGATACGGTACGAGCTCCGCCCTTAAAGGTATTAATAAAGGGTAGCTGGTGGGGTGATAGGTCATAAGGCCTCTCTCTATCACGACGCCGTCATCACCTCGTTTTGACTGTCACATCAGTTTTCTCTCTCTAAAAGACACCCAAGAACTACCCATTCCCTATCATACCCTCATCCTCACCTCATCCTCAATTAAAAAGTTATAAACTCACACACATATATACTCTCTCTTCATACCCAAATAAAAAAAAGCAATAACCCATATACACATACACACCTTGGGCCCCACACCTTGGACCACACTAACTCGTCCAATCCTTTTGTGAAATCGACGAGCAAAGATGATGAAGAGGCATGATGAAGCCATGCCTATGGTGGCATGGAACGACGAGCTAGACATGGCATATGACGACCATAGGTCATATGAAGTGATCGGTGATGGGTGATTTACCTGACGGGTTCCATCCTTAGCCTAACTATTTTATTATTGAGAAATTTGAAATCTTCGTGTTTCTAGTATGATGGAGAGATGTACTTGTTATCAGATAGTATTTTATTCTACATAAATTTGAAATCTTTGTGTTTTTAGTAGGATGGAGATAATGTACTTGTTATCAGATGATATTACATCCGGTTTGGTTGTTCTAAAGCATCCTTTGCACTCCAGTTTCAGGCTATGGTTAGTCATTGCAATGTGTAGGTTGTCTCGTGCTAGTTACAAAAATACAAGAGTAAATTACATTGTATATTTGTATTGACCACCAAGATAGTTTTGAGTTTCTTTGTATTATAACAATGTTTACTATTACTGATTGTTTTACTTCTTCTGGAGAATTCATAGCCTTGTTTGCATTTTAAGTATCATTCCATCATCTCATTTTAATTATATTTGCCCAGGTCCCCTTAACTGTCGTTACATCAATCATTGATCGCCTGAAGAAGCTCTATATTCAATTCAGAAACTGAACCCTTTAGAAGTCACGTATCAATTTAATGATTTTGTTTCTCCCTTATTGGTAAGCAGTCTTAATCTATGTGTTTCGATCCTATTCCTATAGGAGGAATCGTGTGTACTATACACCTTTGTCACATTCTTTCATTACATGGTTCTGATTTAGCACATGACCAATGCCCACTTTCTTGTTTTTGCATTCTAAAATAGAACGAGCCTTCTTGAAATTATATTCCATACCATTTTGCAGATCAAGGCATTCAAATAGTTACTATTAAGAACAAGTCATTGGTTAGTGAACTCAAAGCAGCTTTGGCTGGTTCTGATTACATGCCTGAAATTATTCCTGGTGACGTATTATCTTATAATACGTTCTACATTCTGATTGATCCAGTGCAATGTTGTAATCCTGTTGTTCCTTTATCCCCCACTCCACTGCTGGAGACTTATTTTGAGCCTTTTTGCGGTACTTATTGATGTTATGGGGGATTACTTGGGTTGGCAGGACTCTTTGTAAGGACTGAAAATGAGGTTTTTGCTGTTATTGAACAGAATTGGTGCCATATCTATAGAGAGTCGATATTGCCAACGCTTTTCTTGTCATGTTGTTCTGTCAAACATTGAGGTCGCGGCTAGAATTCTTGTTTATATACAAATTAAAAAGTGAAAAGAGACTGCCCAAGACTGCCATAAAATCACAAATCAAGAACCTCTTATTCTTAAGTTTTAATGACCTCATTACTAGATTTTCGCATCCCATAATTATAATCAAACTATAGGAAAAGATGATGTAAAAAGGTTTTTCAAGAAAATTGAATGGTTTTTGATTGCATTATTGTAAATTGGTATTGTAAATTGGTAAACATAAGAGGTTTTCCCTTATTCAAATTACACAGGTAAATCAAATCTTTAACTCAGGTATACATGACCTAACCTGGATATCTTTGTAACTGTTTTCGAAAAAAACTAAAAACCAACTCCCATATTTCACAGTGGAACGTAGTACAAGGAGATGAAGATATCGAAATGCCGTATACTATTAAAGAGTAGAAGATATATGAACGGCTAATTAACTATTTCTTTTTAGTTCCTATAAAACCTCGTTTAACATTTTTGAGCAGTAAGCAGATGAAATCCACCAAAAACATATCAACATGATCCTTTGTTTCACCTTGTTTTGTTGGTCTGGTAGCCGTAAGGATTCTTACTGGCCCAGTTCCACTGATCTCTGCACATCTCCTCTATTCCATACTTTGCCCTGCAATTATGATTGCAGCTTACATAACCAAAATCTTTGAAAACAATGTTATGTAAGCTAAATAGAAGTAGAAAGTTCAACTCATGCATTTATGAACGTTTCAAAATTTAATTATGCTTTATCCCTAAGGGTGAAAAGTCACCCAAAGTGAATTTCTAATGGATTATATCTTCTATCTCGCTTTATTCATATAAATTAGACTATTACAGTGACAACTAGAAAGGACATGAACACTTACTTCCAGTTCAACTCACGTTCTGCCTTTTCCGTTGCCGCATATACGATCTCAGCATCGCCAGGTCGTCGGCCAGTTTTAACCAGAGGGATTTTCTGAAGAAAAAAGATCGAAGTGTGAGTATTTCCATTAATTAATTTAGAAATAATTAATCACAAAATTTACTATTCATTAACCACCCAAATTATTCTCCAAAACAGTCGAACAGGGGAACCTTCCAAAATAAAATCAGTGCAGTAAATTAATAACTTGGAAGAATAGAAGGAATGTAGCAATTTTCATAGGACATAAGGAGCATATTCTATGTCCATAAACGGTTTCAATATTGAACATTCTCAGATATAGGTATGGTCATATATGCACCTGCTCTTAACGAATAAGCATCACTTCGATTGTATAGAATTTGCATAGTTACCTGAATTTTTTGGTAAAGATGTTGATACCTTAGTATATTCCTACTTAATTTCTATTACATATATGAAAAAAATTAAATAAACCATGGTACCTTTCCTGATGCTTTTTCAAACGCTGATACTATCTCTAAAACAGAAGTCCCTTTCCCCGTCCCCAAGTTATAAACTTCGCAACCTTCAATAACAAAATTATCATCAAAACCGGAAAACATCCTATCAACAAGTTGAAACAAAAATAGAAACATAGTCACGGATCCACCATTCATGCAAAGTCACATGTAACTTAACTTTGTCTACCAGACATCAAAAATGGCAAAAGCAACACACCTATTTTAGGATCGGAGAGTTTTTTCAGCGCAGCAGTATGCCCATCAGCTAAATCTACCACATGGATGTAATCACGTACCTAATCATTTGAAAGAAATACAACAAGAATTATATCAAGAAAATCATTTCAAATAAGGCATATCCATTCAAGCTTAAGGGGGTGTTCGGATATGCGTTTTAGATTAGTTTTTAATGTGTTTGACTAAAAGGAAGCTCTGTTTCGGATTATCTGACTATTCCGTGGTCAATTAGTTTCATATTACCCATTCGTTTAACTTAACTGTAATCAAAAGGATTATAGACGATAGCTTTTGGGAGTGCTTCTGTTATCTAGGATTGCTAAATTCATAAAATCAGATGTTTGACTGTTCGATGAATTCTAGATTCTCGAAGAAGTAATTAATATCACGTAATCACTTTTAAGACGACATCTAAACACCCCCGGAGTAAAAAAGAAAGACGAAAGCAAGCAATGGAAGCCAAAACATACCCCGGTTCCATCTTTTGTTGAGTAATCGGTTCCGAATACTTGGAGTGCAGGTTGTCTGCCAACAGCGACTTGCTGAATGAAAGGCATAAGATTGTTTGGAATTCCATGAGGATCCTCACCAATTTGGCCACTAGGATGTGCACCGATTGGGTTAAAGTATCTCAACAATATGAATTTCCAGTTGGAATCTGAAGTGTATATATCACGACATATATCCTCAATCATCAGCTGATGAGATTAAATCTATTAGTCCACAGATATATAAAAAAATAACGCATGCATTTACACAATGATAGATGACTAAATCAATGAAAACTGAATACTATCATGTGAAAACTAGAATGAAATAGCTAACCAGGGTAATCCCCTTTTACCTAAAAACTAGAATGAAATGTCACCGTAGTGTCAGCAAAAACGTATGTTGCATTCAGTAAACTACCAGTTATGGCCCATACTATATAAAATGTTGATAAGCAGTAACCAACGATGAAAACACATAGTTATAAATATGTGCCCAGAATATCATACCTTGGTTCTTCCGTATGGGTTGGCTGCAGACAACGGAAACTCTTCTGTGCATGGTACCTCCTTCGGCCAACCATAAACAGTAGCCGACGATGAAAACACAAGCTGGAATATTCAAAAACCAACCATATCACACTAAGATGTTGCTTTCAGATAACAAGTATATCACTGGTACAAAACTTTTTAAACATGGGTTAATATGCGAACTTCTTTAAAACTCCCTCATTTACTTATATATGGCTCAACTCAGGTTAAGGTTTATCTCTAATGGGTCAAACTTGTATAAAATAAATAAACAAATAAAACATTAACAAAAATAATGGTGGTCAAAAGTCAGCAGCACCCATTACCCAACCCAACATGTTTCACATGTTTAAACCGGTATCAAAGTATCACCCATTACCCAACCCCTTGACCCGCCCATTTTGCCACCATTACTCTTAACGCCATTTTAACATTCAACACACTCTTAACGCCCATTTTGCCACCGTTATGTTGGATATGTTTTTATGCCTTTTGTATTCTGTTTCTGTTTCTATAATATATCTGAAATGCAGCTATGCGATACTTGGTCGGCAGGTATGTTTCCCTATCCCTTACACTTTATTATTCTTCCACTCTTTTGCCGGAGGTCCTTCTGGAAACAGCCTCTCTATCTTTGGGTAGGGGTAAGGTTGCGTACATCTTACCTTCCTCAAACCCCGACTGTAGCCGGGATTGAGTATCGGTTGTTGTTGTTGTAGAATAATATAGCAAAATATGCGAACAGATAAATAACGCGACACTTGGACCAAAATGCATTAAAAACACCTATCTCCCAAAATCAAATTTTTTCATAAAACAAAATACATAAATGAAAAGAGAATCCCTTTAATTCCGGGGCATTTATACTAAACACATTAAACATGTCTGTCAAAAAGTAATCCTAATGATGAAATATATTTTAAAGTAATCCTAATGATGAAATATATTTTTAAAAGTAATCCTAATGATGAAAAGTAATCCTAATGATGAAATTGAGTCACAACTTTCATGAAAGTAATCCTAATGATGACATATATTTTTAAAATTAGTTTATAAAATTAAACATTTTTTATTTTATATCAGGAAATAGACATGTTTACCAAAGATCCATCTATATCAGAAAATATATTTTTAAACAAAATTAAAACAGTACCAAAAAATAGACGGGGTGTTGGTGGTAGTGGTGGTTATGGCGACGAAGGAGGCAGGAGGTGGTTATGGCAATGTATGGAATTTTTATGATAGTTTTCATTTGTGTGGTATTACAAATAACACATACAATGTCCTAACCTGCATCATTAGTCTGCAAGAATATATATATTTTACATATTTGAAAGATATAGTTACCAAAATATATTTTAACCAAATATTTGAACGCATATGTTTTGAATGACATAAAAATATA
>JAOXNX010000001.1:27950307-27972210 GCA_028566075.1 Solidago caesia
TTAATAGATGAAAACAAAATAGATTACCTAAATTAGGAATTTTAGGTAAATAGGTTACCTTTTTATGTAATTTTCCCATTAATATATGATCATTGATGTTTATTATCCGTATGTTTTCTGGGAATCTTTTTTACAGTTGCTTATAAAGTTAACATGAATTTGTACACCGGTACCGTCTATTATCAATTGTTGATGTTAATGGTTATATTGTAGTATGGTAGTGAATTGTGCAGGGATATTTGCACGAACCAGCTTGGACTGGAACACCTGGTTGGCCGGACCAAGAAAATTATACGATCATTCTTGGATTGTAGCTTTTCTGGGTGTGGGGTGTTTTTTTTTTTGCTGGTCACAGTTGGTATTCTGCATTTTTATGAGTTTAGTTGTATTTTAAAGTCGCTATAACACCATCTTATGAGCTTAGTTGGTGTTTATTTTAAAGTCACTGTGGTCGAGTTTCAAGTATATAACTGAAGACCCCATCATCACTTTGGTCGGTTGCATAAACAACCATTGCCATGTTTTGTTTGATTTAGGAAGGGGACCAATGGGAACATATGACAATATGGTCAAATTTACAAAATTGGTAGAATTTCACATGGCTCGATCTGAATGTGGTGTTCCTCTTTTGTTCATACGTGGAAGATATCATCACTGCACATGCTTAGTGTTATGATGTATTACTGGGTTGGGACCTTACTGTTAATATGTTGTAGTATCGGGTTGACAACATTGGTGTGTTTTCACATTTAACATTTACATCACAATTGTTATCATAAGTGAATTATCATAGTATTACTCGGGTATCTCCCGGGTTATTAAGCTAGTTAACAAATGTATGTTGAATACACAAAGCCGGGACAGAGCCCGTACGTTCTAATTTTCCTAGCCTAAGTCAGTTCCTTTAAAAGAATATGTTTTCAATAATCAAGACTAGACTTTAAATCAACAAGTTTACACTAAAAAATGACTTACGAGGTTTTATACAATTATGAATAAACTTTAGACAACTTTTGATCCATTTGACTTGTTTTCTGTTAAGTTGACGTTTTTACTATAATTATTTACATGCTTAATAAAACAGCACGTAACCAGGATCAACCATCCAATTCAAAAGTAACCGAGTGAAAACTTTTTAAAATTAATTTTTATGAATTGATGCTCTGCTAGCCGTATAAATCCAGTAGCATTTCACAAAAGCCTCTACAAATGACATCGCATTTTTGCCACGCCACATGATCACCACCATCACCGTCGTTGAACATGTGTAACATGACACTGTTATCCATCAATTTACTAACCTCATACTTGTAAAAGAAAGCAACTTGTTTTAACATGTCCTGCTTTCTCATTCAAATTTCTACTTGGGTAGTGATTATGATACCAATATCATCAGAATAACTTTGTTTACATGGGTAGTAAATGGTTCAAGAACTGTTCGTCAAAAATATAATACTCAAGTCTATTTTTCCCAAGTCGATCATTTTTGTAGCAGTTATGGCTTTGTTTGCGACAAAGATTCAGGTACAACGATTTGGAAAACAAATAACTCCGGAAAATGATTGGTCAACAAAAGTCAACAGAAACAACATGCATGGAGCATCTACATAATCACTTTATTAGCCAGGTATCTACTTGGGTGAGGTATCTGGATGACTAGGAGGAACAACCAATGTAGATGCAAACTGCAGGGATAGTAGTTCAGCTCTGCTATATTTCAACCTCTGATCTGTTATAAATCATCAGAAAAACTTATTATAAAAAATAATATATATTGAAATTATGAGAAAATGAATGCAACGATATTGCTTATATCTATAGCTATAGTCTATATATATAACATTATAAAGCATTTGAGTTATGTCTTAAAATTTGAATTTTTAGGTACACGTGGATTTTACTAATGCAAAATCAATTAGCCAAAACAAATTCAAACTAATTAAAACAAAATTTTAATATATTACTATAAATTAAAAAATCAACATAACAATAAATGAAAGGAAAAAAAAAAAGAAATTCAAATTAAAAATCAACTTTGTTGCATAATACTACTATAAGTCTCTCTCCTAGCCGCCGTCACCCCAACTTTTTAGCCGTGTGTCCTTGCAAAACAACTGAAAACACATTCAGCTGCCGTGCATTGCACGGACACACTTCTAGTATATAAACAATTGAGATGTTTGGTTGGATGAACAAAAGACTTAAAAGTGGTTGAATATTCAAGTAAAACCTAAACTCAATTGATGTAGCAATCTATTAGGCTAAGATCTAACTAAGATTACTGTCTGTTATTTGTAAAAGGTACAAAGTGAACAGGGGGGGATAAAATGACGACTGAAGTATTTGAGTTTTACTGGTCAAAGGTTTCTACAAAAGGTCTAAAAGTAAAGTAGGTAGTTGAATGGCCTTTTAACACTTAACCATATGGCAGTTCATATTGGCTTGTAAAACATAATCACAATCAAAATTATTCAAAAAGAGAATTTAAATCTTTATAGTGACTATATTGATTTGATACCAACAGCTTTCTAAATGAGTAATTTCATTGTTTTAGTGGTTCTTTAACAGACAACAAATTGAAAAGATCAATCCAACTCCCAAAGTTGAGAAAAGCTGGATAATCCCCAAGTAACTCATGGAACGCTATTTCGATAAGTAGTTGTTATTAAAAGCTTGGAGAGCAATTAAAGATAGAGGTAGCAAATTGGTTTTGTTAACCAGTCAGATAAATGTTGTTTTGATATGGATGGGGATGACCAATAACACTTTATGTGCAAAAATCTTGCATCATGTATAGATAACTCACACGTCAAATATGATTACAGGACTTACACTATTCTAGTAATAATATATGGTATTTTGAAAATGATGTTGGAGGTTTTATGCAATATAATATACTTAGGGTGACCTTTGATCCATTCAATCTGGTTGACACATTTCCTTTTAAGCTATTTCTTTACTCTAAACATGTGACTCAATAGCTATTAATTCATAATAAAATGGTTGATTTTGCCAGCTATAACACCTAGGTGGCTGCATAAACACCATAAAGAACAGGGATTTGGTGTTAATCATTTCTAATCAAGATAAATAAGCTTAAAGAATGGAACCAAGGCAAGTAATTGGCGTACCTATGATGGTAGTCATCTCAGATTTAAGTGGGGATGACGAAAATCTTCTCTGCTGTAAACTCCTCATACTTGTTCGCGACGGAGAAGTAAATTTGGTGCCCTCACTGTCTGATAGGAAAGTGCTTACAAGTTCATGCTTTACTACAATCTCTGGATGGCACTGAATAAATGACAAAAGGGCATCTTTGGTTAGTAGCCAACACCCGGTCAAGTCCAGCACTTGTAGTGATGGTGAAGGATTGAAAGAATCAATTGCTGCATTGGTTAAAACAGCATCTCGGATACTGAGAGTGATCAAATTGGGAATAGATGACAAGTGATGTAGTGAGGAGTCTGTTAGGAAACTGCTTCTGAGTGAAAGATGTGTAAGTTGTATAAACTTTGATATGGGACTGATTGCTTCATCCCTAAGTGGGGTCTCTTCCAGATCTAATTTCTCTAACTGTTTGAGATTTTCAAACGCTGCCAAAGAAAGAACACATTCTGCATCTCTACCAGTTTGTTGGATCAGACCTGGTCAGTAAATTAATCAGTCAATATCATGTATACATTTACTATGTTTATGTATGTACGAGAGCTAAATTTCATCCAACACTTTGGGTTTTGGTATCACTGAGAGGTTGGTATGGTTGACTGGAAAGGAATGATAAAGAAACATAATAGATGAGGGAATGGAATGGAACACTGATCATTACACTCTATTATCATCTTTATTGAATACAATAGATTTTCAGAAGAACTCTATATCATGCATACACATGCAAATTTCCTCTCTACTTCATACTAATAAACATTATTGGAGATTCCATGTACAAATAATAAAAATTAAACGTAGGAAAAGCTCATTAAAGCCTTCAAAAGATTATAACGGAAAGATACATTTATTCACTGTTTGGGAAGATACATACGTTATTAATGAATAAAAATGTAGAATGAGTTTATATTGTAATTTTTCTTTTCATTCCACTAGACAAAACAACTGCTTTATTAATCCATTCCTTCTCTGATTTAACCCTATCAAACAATATATTGGTCTAGTTATCTTGCAAGCAGAAAGCTGGAAAAATAGCAAGGTTCGTAAAACATGAGAGAATACCTCTAACATTAGTGCCCTTCATGTTGACAACTTTTAATGAAGGTATCATGCCAATGTATGTGATAGCAAGATCATCGATTCGTGTAGAATCCAATGATATAGTTTCAAGTTTTGGAACATGGCCTGTGAAGATCGCAACTCCAGCTGAGCTAACTCTCGTATTGCTTAGATTCAAAGTTTTCAAATTCGATCCTACGGATGCTATAAATAGAGCCGAATCATCCCCAATCAAGTTACCACTGAGATCCAAATATTCTAGGACATGCATGCACGGCAAAAAGGATAGATCACGAAGAAAGGAGTTTGATAAGTCTAAGTAAGATAGGAAACTGGAATCAAAGTATGAAAAGGTGTTGGCAATATCTTTGAACAAAGCTCCAGCAACGATAAACTTTGCTAACTGAGCCTTATTGCCTTCTCCTTTAAATATAGATTGTATAGTGCAATTGCTCATGTTCAGGCATTCAATGGAGCTGATGTTTGGCAACACTGTGACTTTGGTCCACGCCAAGTTTAGGAAGGTTAGATTTGGGAATTTCACAAGAATACATGCGCCTTCGTTGGTTATGTCACTACCCCAGAGATCAAGGTGATGTAAATGTGTCAAAACCTAAAAAGAACACGATAGATAAGATCAATGTAAAAATTATTTATGACATGTCAATGGAAAAAGAGAGAGATGGCAAGATGTGTGGGTTAACTAATGGGCAAAACAGGTTCAGTCAAAACGGGCCAGGTTGACCCGCAAACAACTTTTGTCCATTTATTGAACTATAGATAAATTATGTCTTAGTTATGATTTACAGACTTTGTGATTGATGGGATACACAATGCCACAATGGTAGTCAGAATATTCAAATAAAAGGATTAGGCGGTTGTGTGCGTCAAAAACTCTTTTGGCAATTTTCAACCTGTTCGGCCTGTTTTCCTTATAGCTACAAAAACTTATTAACCCATCTTGTAGAAAAAACACCCAACTCGACCATTCAAGAATAATTGGGTCAATTACACTAGAAAAAAGAACACGATTACAGATAGAAAAAGAATATGTTGATAGGAAGAAAAAACACATGCATATAGCAGAAAAAGAACAAAAAATAAACAATCATCACACACCAAACATATGCTTAGAGTTGCACAATCAATGAAGAAGAGAGAAAGGATACCTGAAGAGATGTAAGGGCCGTGTCACTAATAAACAAACCTCCCAAATCCAACTTAGATAATCTTGTAAGTGAAGAGAGAAGCATAACACCATTTGTGGTGACACTTGTTTCTGATATGAATAACTTTTCGATAGTTTGAATAGACAGTAAATGCCTGATGCCAACATCATTAACTTTAGAGCATCTAGAAAGGTCCAACTCTTTTAAATAATTCATACCTGAAAAAAAATGACCCAAAAGAGAAAATAGACTATTTATGAAAATTGAACCAATGGGGTATAAGCAATCCTAACCCTCCATTTATAAGCTATAATCTTCACTAACCTATAATTTATATGAACGTAAGCAATAAAGAAAAAACTAAATGCAAAAAAAAGGAATCAGAAAGGAGATCTTACAAAACATTAAGGTACAAAGAATCACTTATTATTTAAACTCAGAAAAGCTAAAACGTTGAAAAAAGTCAACAACACAGCACTGAACAGCCCACACGCCCTGCGTCAAGGATAATAAGTGGAAGGCAATGTTCAAACTAACTTAGTGGCCCACTAAGAAGGGTGCCCACCCGACCAGAAAATCAGGTAAACGGAGGGGGATTTGAGATCTCTGTTCCACACCCAACAAGAAAACGTTACCATATTCACAAAGCCCTCTCTCCCGGAACCAACTAAGCTATACGTTTGAAGACTTGTAACAATATTTAAAACAGGATGCTAACGGAATACCTGAGAGATCCCAAAGTGCAGAACTGTTGATTTTATGACAATCAGAAATGTTCAAAGAGTACAAGCAGTGAAAAGCACCAAGATATGCCATCCATTCTGCATCAACACAGCTCAAGCCTCTCAGATCCACCTTCTCCACGCTGTATTTGAACACTCTACACCCACACACACACACACGAAATTTATATCCACACTTACCTTTTTATCAATAAATTCAACCTTATTGAAACTTTTTATCAATAAATTCAACCTTATTGAAACTCCAAAAGCCAATAAACTCATTTTCTCCGACTTTTTTTTAGCTTATATTTAAAAGTTTATTCACCTTTAGTCCAAACTCCAAAGTGTATTGTATGTATCCAACTTATAATGCTTCTATAATAAAATATTGCTAATGTATGTACCCGATGGTACTTTTGTGATGTATATATATATCATCCAGCCGAGATAGAAGTTGTCGCATCACGGATAGCATACAGATCAATACATACAATAAGAACGTTCTAAGTTAGATACATACAATTGACTTTGTACTAAAGTTGAATCCGTATATTTAAGTACATATGTTCAAGATAAGCCAGAAGAAACGAGCTAATTCGGCTTTTTTAAATATCAATAAGTCGTTTAAACAAGCTAATCCAAACACTACCAAAGATCATAAAAAATAAATTACTAAGGTAATTGCTGCAAGTTGAAATATGATATGATTTAATACAGTAAATAAAAATATTACTCGAGAAGAGATGGATATAGAAGGCGGCGGTTGAGAAGCCGGTTAAGTAAAGCTCCGGCGAGATGAGACGGCAACCGTTCGAGAGTCCGGCGCTGTCTCCGCCATGTTTCAACGGCGGCTCCGCTTTGTGTGGCGGCCTCGATGCATAAACGAACAAGTGGACTTTCCGTTCCTTCTTCTATCGATATGCTTCGATCCACCATTTTTTAGCTACTGGTTTGAATTGTTGGTTTTTTTGTTTGTTTTTTGATGTTTTGTAGTGATTTAAAAATGAAAACAATTATGAATTGGGGAAAACCGACTTATTTTCGTTGAGTTGGAATTGCAGTTTTGGTCATTAGACTATCCGAATGACCTGATAAGTCCTCGTGCTATTTTTAAAGAATTTTTCTAACTTGTATTCCAGTGACACACTAACATGTAGCCCAAAGAAACACTTTAGAAAAACTCATTTTCAAAAAATATGAATAATTCATACAAAAATATGTATTAATGATTCATACGAAAAATATAACTTTTAAATTGAATTAATATATATTAAATGCATTTTATGATATTTTAAAAAAGAAGTTGATTAATGTGCCTAATTTGTATGCCTAAAGATAGGCCTAAAAAAAGATCACAACATGTGGCAAGATCAAAGGTAGAAATGATGAAAGAGAATTAGTGAAAAACATGTACCATGTAAGGTATGGATTAAGCATGTTTTTAGACATATGAATTAGGCATATCATTACTCTTTTAAAAAATAGTGTGTTTGTTGATTGCACACTAACATGTATCCCAAGGGAACACTTTAGAAAAACTCATTTTCAAAAAATATGACATGTTGGTTTGAAAATATGTGTAAGTGTTGGTAACGAGGAATTAGTGCCCGCGCATTGATGCGGAAATTCTTTTTCTAAGCCTAAAAAGTAGTTGATCGTAAAATAATATTAGTTATATTGACGCAAACAAAGACACTATGATAACAATGATATAATTTTAACCATAAGTGAGATATCAATATAACATATAATATCAGTAATATTTTTATTAATGCAAACAAAGACATTTTGATGACAACAATATAATGTCTTATTATAGCTCACATTCAAAATAACATATAACAATAATATGGATAACAACCAATACACATAAATAAAGTGAGATACAAACATAATAATAAATAAAAGTTTAATTAATATAAATAATAACATTTTGATAATAGTGATATAACGTCTTACTATAAGTCATATAACAACATAACATAATAAGGGTGAAGGGTGTGATCGGCATGGGACATCGGCATATAACGGCATGTGGCATCCTTGCCTCCTACACATTGGCAACGATCGGCATGCGGCATGGATTAAGCAAATCGGCATCACCATGCCGATGTAGAGAGACGTTGAGAGCGTTTTTATCTTTCTTTCTCATCTCTCTCTCTCTCTTATTTCTCTCTTCATTGGCATGTCGATTTCACCACCCTTTTGATTTGGCATGTTTTGGCAAGTTATGGTTTCAGACACTTGACACAATATCATTACCTGGCATGGTAGTAACTACACCCTTCACCCTAATACATGTATTTACCAAGTACAAATGAATAAAGTGAGATACCAACATAACATATAATAATAGTTATATTTATACAACCAAAAACATTTTGATAACAGTAATATAATGTGTCCTATAACTAGTATACATATAACAATAATGTGTAATAACAAAGTACAAATAAATAAAAAGAAATAGTATAAATATTAAAAACAAAAAAAAAAAGTGTTAGCTATCAGTTGTATACATAAAAAATTTTTGATACGTATAAGTCGTATACCAACATAATACATAACAAGAAGAAAAAAACAAGCAGGCGGCATGGCAGGCTGTAATGCAGATGCTCAGTTAGCAACCTGACATGATGCATGATTCAGTGTTCAATGAACAATGAATCACAAATAACAGTGTGTGTATATATATGACAGTTTTAAGCATGTCAGTATTAAGTAATTATACGTGTAACATGTTATATTTTATTATTAGGAAATTCAAAGTTGGTGCATTATATACGTAGTTGTAATTATGTATAAGTTATAGTTTCTAAGGATTGTCATATTATTAAACTCCAATTCTTAAAGAGAATAAAATTAAGTTTTAGAAAAGAAAACGATAAACATATAGTTATGTTTAATTTGTATATATATATATATATATATAGTGAAGTGATAAAACGAGAATAAAAAACAAGGGTGAAAACCACTAAAAAATCATTTTCGTTTTTAGAAACACCCATTTATTTATACTTGCACTTTTATTTATTCTTCAAACTTTTCATCATTTTTATCTCTCACTTCGAGACTCACAAGCTCTAATCACCATCATCTTCGAAAGTGGAGCCCGTGCGGTTAAGGGCAACCCTCCGTACCGTATCCAACCACCACTATCTCTTGGATCGCCGTCCATCAAATCCAAACTATTCTCAAATCCGTTCAGCCCCCCACCCCTTTATAAATGTCCTTGAGGGTTATGCCCGATAAGGGCGAAGCCCCCCTAAACGGGTTACTCCCGTTCAGTCAAAGGCTACGCCCGTACCGTATCCATCCGTTTTTAACACATAACCCATAGAAATTATTATTTTTTAAAATAAATTTTGGGATGGGTTCTTATTAAAAAAATTAATAAATAAATAAACATATCAAAAAAGGGAGAGATGAAGGGGAAATAGTAGTTCTCACCCTTGAGTTGGTTATCACATTAACCCTACCTTATATATATATATACAAAGTATTGTACATTAAATATAATCATAATTTGTAAATATATTAAAATCAAAGTATATTAAATTTGATTTATGTCTAAATAAAATAATCATAAAAAAATTATAAATGTAGTCCTTTATGACTATGTAGAAAAGTTTAATTTTTTAGGTTTTAAGTATAAGTGTACAATTGAATTTTAAATAACTAGAGGGATACTCACACAATATAGCGGCCTCGAACATGTTGTGAAAGATGATGATTCTCGTTGTTAAAAAAGGAGTAAATCGGACAGAACCCCTTGATCCCCGGTACCGCATTGGTATCAACATTCACAGACCACACAATACATGTTCCAGTTAAACACCTCCACCCAATACCTCTCACTTTATGTTCCCCTCATTTTTAAATTTCAAAATTTTGATCCCCTTCATTCTCCCCCACTACACACTTTTTCACAACATCTATTTCTTAAAAAGTCAAAAATACTCTTTTTTTTCTTAAAAAGTCAAAGAGTCAACCTCTTAAAAAATACACATCCCTCCAACTAATATATATCTATCTACCAATACATTAAAACATGATTGAAGGGTTCTTGAAGCAACACATGGTCCTCTATTTGAGTGACGCGCGTTCTTTTAATCAATATTTAATAATCTACAAATATACTAAAACAAGACTGAGGCATTCTTTGATCGATACGTGACGCTTTATTTAAGCGATACGTGTTCCTTTAATTTCATATTCAAGAATCTATAATTTAATTAGACAAAGTTCTATAATTTATCATAAAAACTCAAAATATATCGAAACGAAAACTATAAGATATATCTTTTGAAACCACCCGTCTGGACTAGTTATGTATACATCATGAACTCATGGGCTCAATAGTCCAAAAAGCATTAACCCAAGTACCCATAACAGCCCATATAATATGGGTTTAATTTTAATACCCGGAACCGTGATAGGCGGATTAGATTCCACCATTTTGAATTGAACCGAACCTGTAAACATTGTTATGTTTATGTTTTAATCAGTGGAGCATACTATAAGGTTTTAAAATAACAAATCTTTTGTATCTAAAAAACTTGACATGAGACTTGCATACTTAATCAAAGATTTGAAAAAACCATTGATTGATTGATTATGTAAACTGCCTCCTAACTTGTATATGATAAAGAAATTTGTAAGTTACCATCAATGCGAATAATTCCTATTGATGATTAATATTTAAACAGAATGTCTTTTGAGGCAACCAAAAACAGGCTCTTTTCAGTCACCCAGCTGATTTCGAGAAAATTAAGTAAACAAGTGCGTATAACAAGATCAAAAGCCAGATGCACAATCTATATTCATATTGCAAATTAAAGAGATGTTGCCAAATTTACAACAGCATAAGTGATGACACAAAGAAAACAGACACAACTTCAAAGCTGTTTTGAAGTTAAAAAAACAGGACACACAAACAGAAAACACAACTCTAATCTCTCTTTTTACCCTGTTGAGAGGTATAATTTTCTTGTATACGCACTCAACGGCATAATGCCACACTTTCCATACTTAGAAACCAAAAAAAAAAAAGACCTAATGAAGGAGGAGACGAAAGAGGATGAGCACTTGTTTAAAAATAAACTCTCTTCACTCCATTCTTCCTCCATTCTTCAGACCTTATTTTAAAAAACCTGAAATTCACAGCTAAATCCAATGACTTCCCTTGAGTAGCTTTTAGCATTTTGTATACTTTAACAATCCTCACAAACCCGTAAAGTTATAGTTTGTTTGAGTGTGTTTTTTGATCTCTTTTAATACGTAATCTGGATTTTAGGCCAATGTGTAGCCAGAAATTGAGACGTCTGCAAAAGAAGCACTATGGATGTACACAAACTCTATGCTTTTGCCGGCTGGTAATGAGCTGACCCATGTTGGGAGCCCGTATGAACCACCTGCGGTCTTGGTGAGACCCCAAAGTGGCCCATAGAGCTTGGAAACAGTTAGGTTGAAGTTCTTGATGGTCTTTCCTGAATTGTTGGTCACTACAGCCGAGTATCTGTAGTATGTTTTGCCATTTGATTCCCATGAAGTTGTTGCCTTTTGATCGATTTCAATTGGAGCTACAAAATAAAATTACAATCAAGCCAAATTCATTTGTAAAGTAAGCCAATTTCCAGTATCCAATTTCTATATAGTCGAATATGGGTAACTAATATTCTCTGAAGTTAACCATCAAAATGGTGGAATTTTTACCTGAAGATGGAGATACTTTAGCCTTTGGTGCCGGTTTTGGATGAACAGCTATAGGTTTGTGAAGAGGAACTTCAACTACAAAAACATATTAAATTTTTGAGATCAAATTTAAATAAAAAGGCTTTATTATTGACATTCAAATGCAATGATATTTACCTGGAAGGCGCTGGTTATAACTACTATGACCACCATTTAGCCTAGCCAAGACTCCAAGAAGTGGTGCATTGTTATAAGTGGCAGGCTCAGTCTGCTCATAATTGTCCCTATGGTCAGCAAAGTTGTCATAGGCATCAGGACCACCAACAATGGCACCACTCAACAGGTTTGGGTCACTTGCTTTTCGGCTAAACCATGTTGCATAACCACCTCTGCAGCTAACAAACGATGGGTTAACCTTAACCGACACAATGGAAGAACCACGGTGGTGAACTTGTTGTGGGTAGTGGTTTCCATATCCAACCATGTAGCTTGTAGCTCTTGGGTTGTCTCCAAGAATATAGTCCACCTTAAAAAGGTAAATAACAACACAAAGCATGTCACTTTTATATAATTTTATATGATGTTTTTTGATAAATGTCTAGAGTTTTATTGTTTATTTTTACCTGAGACTTTGCAAATGCAAGAAGCTCTGATGGAGCAACACTACCAGAAGCACATTGCAAGTCTTTTCGGGCAGAAGTCAAGTGGTCGGAGTAGACAGTGAGAAGGAAAGAAGCACTTGTAACAAACTGTAAATTGTTCCATCTCTGCCTAAAAATTAGACCTCCAGGAGTCTTTTGAACATTGTGATTACTTTTACCCATGCATGAACACATGAACATCTCCGCCTTTTCTTGGTACTTCCCGAACACTGGAGAGTGACTACCGGCTCTCCCTCCCATCAAAAACTGCATACATTATACTAAGTCAGTATTCGTTTTGACAAGTTACTCAATCCCAGTTACTCAATCAGTTAAAACGACGTGTTAAAAGTTATGTCACTAAAACTAAATTACCATAGAAACGAGGGTCTGGACACCAGCATACTTAACATCCCAACCGAATTCGGTCATAGCCCATCCGGTTCCACCAAGGTTATCACCATTTTCACCTAAGTAATTCAAGTAATACTGCTCATTTGTTGCCTTGTACAACCAAGCAGCTGCCCAAAGTAATTCATCCTGTTCACATCCAAAAAGTAAAGAAGTTAGAAAACATTGTTCAAAATTAAAACTAAAAATTTCATAAAGGACCAAAAGTGTAAATAATAATAACAAGAAGTTAAAGTTAAAAATCACGTACGGCGTATCCACTGACTGATCTGTAATATTTTTGTGCCACGGAGATGCTACTGTCATATTTGCCCCTATATTTGTCGGCAAAATTGAAGAGCTGAAAATAGGACAATTGTGAATAAGTTCAAATAGTTTAGGGGTATAATTGGAAATATATAAGGGGTTAGTACGGTACAACACACCGACAGTAAATGGTGTCACGTGGCAAGAGATTTTTTTATAAATAAATTATGGATTTTTCTAATGACAGCCCTAAATAACCTGCATAAAAAACTTATATCTTCCATATCAAAAGTCCACCCCTAAATTTTATGGTAAAAGTACAACTATTTTATGCATATTAATGACAGCCCTATTAGCAAAACCCATAAATTATTTATAAGTTTTATTTAGTAAATCAATCTGTAGTGTGAACCCACATATTCCGTGATAGACGGCCGGCAACCTAAACAACACTCACTCATGTTCCATGATCACTCACTTTGTTAAAAAAAAAAAAAAGAACCACCATAAAGATATCAACTTTTATGTTTTTCGACCTCAAATTTCTATTTTATTATTAGTACTAAAAACAGTTTAAACGAGATCGAATATTATGGTTGTCATAAATACAATTTAGATATTTGTCAAATAACTTTTATATGTTATACATGTTTTTGTTTTTAAAAACTAATCACAATACTAAGTTAAATGACTTGATTCATCTTTATAAGTAAAAATAAACTAGTCTACATGTTGTTTCTTAATTGTGTCATTTTGACTTCAATATTTATTATTATTTTAAACTTCATAAACAATTCATGTAAAGGTATACCATGTTTCATTTAACTATAAAAAGATGATGATTAATTATTGTAGATCAACTTTTAGAATATTTCCTCATAAAGACAGATTTAAGACAACTTACCATACAATATTAGATTCAATTCAAGTAATGATTTAAAGACAAGAAAAATGGCAATTTAAAACTAAGAAGTTACTACATATTTTAGAGTGCACGTCATGTTCTTTTTAAACAACCTAAAATTGTAAGTTTTTTATACTTTCGGAATGGGGAAGTATCAAACTTATATCTTGAGAAAATCTTTTTGGTAATTGAACGAAGAAAAAAAAATAAGGAAAAAGCTTTATAAATACGTGATTGGTTGTTAAAACTTTGTAGAAGAAGCATTTAATATTTACATTTGATTGAATATATACCTATGATGTTTTATTCGATTTTAATATTCGTGATATAGTGTTAATTGTAAGCAATTATTATTATTATATTGCATGGTATTTAACGGTAAATCCTCCAGATAACCATATCATATGTCATAAAGTAAACTTGGAAATTAATAATCAGTGGACCCAACCATAAGCGATATAATGCTAAAAATACACATATTTTTTTTTTGTCACTATGCATTGAATATATAAATATGCAAAAGAAAACTACAAAGTTGCAGAAATTATGCCAAGTAATTGTACATTACTACATAAACGGACACATCCCATGTGAACTGCTATCATTTTGCAACGTGAATAGAACGACACTGTACATTATGCATTAAAACTTGTACATGGAAAAAAATTATAAAAAATTATTTTTAAAAAAAGGGAATAAAATGGGTAATCGTTTTCCCATGATAAGCACGATAAATGCAAGCAGGCAGGGTAAGTGGGTAACTCTAGCCTTATTTACAACCTCAACAACCAAGTCTGACATTTAACTCATTAAACCTTAACCGTCTGTATTTATTTCAACCACTTTACTATAATGCAACTGTCCCTTTGCTAACATACGCCATTTTATGATGTTTTGTCCACGGTTAAAATTGATTTTACACTTATTTTTATCGCTGGAATTGATTTTGTCATGTCGTGTAGATGTATTTCTTACACTCGTATTTTAGAAGAAAAAAAACTCGGTCATTTTGTATTTTTCAATTTTACCAACATTAAGTTTTGGTTTATATTTGGGAGTCCACATTTTGTCACTAATAAAAAAGATAATTAACCAAAAGTGACTATTTGTTGCATTTTATATGAGTAAGCAATAATACAAAGTTAATATTTTGATGGCGAAAACAAACATTTAATAATTTGCTAAATAAGCTATTGTGTGTTTAAATAAGTTTTTAATAAATACCCATATTTGGTTATTAAATTTATTAAAGTCACACACCTACACAAAAGGAAACCATTTATTTATCACAAGTGCAATAAGTAGTTGCACCTTATGCATTGATTATCTGTACCATACCAGCTAAAAAGCAACAAAGAGAGTAAAAACAATGTGAAACCAAGAAAAGGACAATAGTGGTCATAACTAGTAGCAAACTGACCTGGTGGGCATGATTTAGAAGCTCTCTTGAATAAGCCGGGTTAGACCTGTGGAAC
Organism: Solidago caesia; assembly: GCA_028566075.1. NCBI lineage: Eukaryota > Viridiplantae > Streptophyta > Magnoliopsida > Asterales > Asteraceae > Solidago > Solidago caesia. The sequence continues at coordinate 27,965,797 of JAOXNX010000001.1, forward strand.
ACTATAGAAGCCGCGGCCATAGCTGCCGCGGTTTCTCCAGCCAGGTCGGATCCCGGATTATTTTCGTCAATTCTATAAGCACTTCGTGAAGTTGTCATATCTTCGGGTCTTTGCCAACAGTAATGATCCGTATTACCATCTCCAACCTAAACACATAATACTTATCAATACCACAAAAATCCTAAAAAATTAATTAAAACGTGACAATGGTACAATAATTTAAACAAATATAGCTAAGAACAACAAAAAATAAATAAAAATTATTATTACTTCTCCATATAAAACGTTAGGTTCGGGGTGAGCCTTGATGAGGTAATCAGTTCCCCATTTAACTGCATCCATGGCGTGACCAAGCTCACCACTGGACGACATTTGTGAACCATATTCCAAAATGCTCCATGACATCATTGTGACTGTGAATGCCATCGGAAGCCCAAACTTCACATTGTCCCCTGCATCATAGTATCCTCCAACTAGATCCACCTTCATTACAAATTAAATCATTTAATTAAATTCCAAACAAGTCTAAACTATAATTTACTCCTGACATTTTTACTGTCACGTCATATTATATATATATATATGACGTTACAGTAAAATTGTCAAAAAGTAAAAACAAAATATGTGAAAACAATGGATGGTGAATTAATTACCCCACTAGCTTTGCCATCAAGGAGACCAGAGTTGCCTCTCCAGTTAACTCTTTGATTACCAGGGAGATAACCAGATCTCTGAGCTTCAAAGAAGAGAATGCTTTTAGTAAGTGCTTGGCCATAATCATGACCACCTGCTAAAGCCAAAGGGACAATTGATGCCATAAGTAGAAACAAGGTGGTAGTAACTCCCATTGTCATGGGTTTTTGCAAACGGGATATGGAATGACAATGTTGGATTATTGGTTTATCAGTTTATAATTGTCTGATAAACCACTTCCAAAAAGGGAATTAAAGACTGATTCAGAGAGAAAAATGAGGAGGAAGGATGTTGGTCAAGAAAGATGAGCAAAAGGGGTAGTATATATGGAGGAGAGTGATGAGTGTATGTATGAATAAGAAAGTATCCTATATGAACACATTTACATTTCTATAACTTTTTTACAATAATTTTAACCACAACTGTATATATATTTTTGACTGAAATGTTCTTTTCAATAACAAATCAATTATGTGTTAAGATATTTTTACTCATTAAGTGTAGTTAACTAGTTATAAAAAAGTGTGTATTATTACAGCATTAAACAATAAACTATATTTAAATGATTTTGTTATCCATAACTGTTAAGGCTATAATTAGCACAAAAAGAAAAAGAATGCATATTAATTCTAAAAAATTGGTTATACTATTTACAACACGTTTTATGTTTTAATAATTAGTTGGTTTGTAGGATTTGATTTTTTTCAAAAAAATAAGAGAATAAAAAAATTGGGCTTATGTAAAAAAAAATAAAATTTGGCACGTAAGATTTTTGCTAATTAGTTATTACATTGTGTTTTCATTTAGTCTTATACATTTCCATGTAGATGTGGGTTTTTTTTATTAAAATAGTGAATGTTAAAGTTTAAATATAAGATGGTATTTATATTAAGTGATTATAAAAGTGATGATTTTAAATTCAAATTTAAAATGTTTTGAGATTTTTTAGATAATAAATAGTCGTGAATTTAATATTTATTTTCACCAATTATGTAATTACATATCATATTTATTACGTATACTTTAAATATCCATATGATAACAATTGTTTTAAACATGCATGAGTTTAATCTAGTTTATATATATAATAACTTGGGCCATCGGTTAAATAAGGGATTGCTGCCAATGACCCACAGATGGAGTGGTGAGGCACATAAGTTTTATCCACATGACGGATGTTCAATCTTTGGCTAGGTCATTGTGAGCTTTTTCAGGAATTGGTGCATCTTGCTGGGCATGGACTTCCATTTGGCTGTAATAGTAGCTAGCTGTGTGATTCGGCCCACGATAGTGTTAGCCTTTGGCCATTGGGCTATCCCGGATGAAAATTTGAGTTTCGTGTTTGTTGGCCGTTCAAAAAAAAGGAATTGTAAATTTCAACGGTTATAATGAGTGTTCAAAAGGTTAAAAATGTAAAGAATTGGATCAATAAATGGTGGTCGGATGAAAGTCTGGATTTCGTGTTTGTTGTCCGTTAAAAAAAATGAATTGTTTATAGTAAATTTCAACGGTTATAATGAGTGTTCAACATGTTAAAAATGTAAAGTATTGGATCAATAAATGGTGGCCGTTTTGAATAGTTATTGTTTATTTAGTGCAAAATTAGAAGAGCTGAGAGAGAAAGAGACAGAAGGAAAGCATGTGGGTTTTGCTTGATTTCATTTCCTGCGAAGGATCGGTGTTGGGACAGAATTCTATTTTATATTTATAATAAAAATTAAATTTTATTTATTTAATTAAATCATAGCAGTGAATTGCTGCAGAAAATCCGGGAGAATATATTAATGCAAAAAATACTTTTGTTCGAATTTCAAAGTCATATTGTATACTATACATACATTATTTTTTGCCTTTTAAAAAATTCAAACTAAAGCTCTAAGTTATGGTTAAATTTGATTTTTATAGAAAGTAAAAATAATTAACCAGTGGCATTTCAATTAATCATCACTTTTCATTTTACAATGCTTATCTATACTCCCTTATAAAACATCTACCCTCACCCTTTTCAGCAATTCAGATCTTGATAAGACTAAAATATTCTTCACTATTCTTTACTATTTTAAACATCTCCAATTGTTATACTTATAATACCCATATTAATTTATTAATTATATTTTTCTTATTCGTTTAGTCAAACTTTCTTTCTTATATAGTTACCTTATTTAATTATCAATTTAATTTATTCTAACTTATATTTTATAATTTTTAATTATAAAAAATAATAATAAAATTTTTTAATTTCATCGTAACATTATCTTATATGATTTGTGCGGGTACTATGCTATCATTTTCTTACAAAACTGTTTGGTTTGAAATTAATGTCGTCACGACACCTCGCACACTGTGTATTGTCGCCGTTGCATCGCGCGGATACCCATCTAGTCTATATCTATATCTTTACTATTTTATAAGACTTTGTCTTAACTTTCAAAATTATAAATACACAGGAAATTACTATCTTACTCTTCCACTAAACTACTATCTACATTTTGTTAACTCAATAATGTAACAAAAATCAATTAAATTGTTTTAAAAATAATAATATTATTTTTAAAAAAACCATCGCAAACCATAACTTTAACCCGAACGTGGGCGAATCCGTTTGCAACCACCTCTAGTGGCGTGTTTTGGCAGCATTTTTAAAATTAACAATCGTAGTGTAGGATTTTAGTATATATTATATTATATATTATGTCTGGACTCTGGACGACTAAACACGCATAAAAGAAATTAAGATACAACACTTGTATTTAAGCCAATGGTCCACGGATTGATTGGCTAGGAAGTCTTCCTGTGATGGAACGGACGCAGGTTCGAACCGGAGGAAGCAAGGGTTTATCCCTATTAATTATCGTGCCTCTGGGCGGATTAGTAGGGGTTTTTCCATATCGGGTATTTGAAATAGGCATTTCTACTTCGAGGGAACTCTCTAGCACGAACCCGATTAAGACAACGTATGCTAGACCTCTTGCTGTCGAATCGCAACACGAAGCACTAAACACCTTTAAAAAAAAAAAAAAAAAACACTTGTATTTGTATCTAAATTTTTATTATGGTAACATTCTGTTATCAAAAGACCTTACTAAAAGTCTTGGGATCAAAATGTTATCGTTACTTCGTTCCAAACGCTTTGCACAAACGTCATTCCCGCCAAGGAAACTGACGTCCTACTTGTTCTTCTTCTCCACCGACACTCGCTCTAGCCCACCACCCATCGAGGTTCTACTCACCGAATCAGCCGGTCGTGGTGTATTCGCTACTCGGAACATACAACCAGGCGAACTCATCCACACAGCCCACCCACTTGTTTCTCATCCATCTCTTTCTTCAATTCATAAAGTCTGTTACTTTTGCCTTAAACATACATCCCCGAAAGCTCCCGAGGCACCGAATGTATTGTTTTGCAGCGAAAATTGCAAGAAACAAGCCATGGTATATATATATATGTTTACATATACATTGCACACCACCTGTTTGATATTAGGTCTGTAAAAGAAAGACTTGATTTTTCCACTCATTTCCACACAATGTAAAATTTAAGAAAAAAAATGTCCACATATATATATATATATATTTTTTCCGGCAATCTGAACTGGTCCACAACCATACGCCCATCACGTGAGAGATAAATCATGCTCACTCAGTGGCCTACTCAAATGGTGCCACAACAGGAATTGGAATTTTGCTGATAAATTAGATTCGTCCCTGGCTTTGCTAAGGGATTAAATCCGGATACCAACTAGGCTACACTCTTATGTAATGAAAGAATATAACCTAGGTTTTTGCAAATGAAATGTAAGGTGTTTGAATTGTTAAATAATTGAAGTATATGACTGTGTTTTGATAGAATACAGTTGGTTACATGAAATAAACATTGAGCAATGAAACAACTAGAAAATAAACCCTAAACCCCCTCTTGTTACATGACTCGGGCACTTAAAGATTTTAGTTAATGAATTCAGCTATTATATATAATGTTGTTAGAGATTATGATCTTAGAAAATAGAATTACCATCAACTAGAAAAGAATTTTCAGTCTGATGCATATTGTGATTTTTGGACGATATGAAGGGGAAGCATATCCTAGAAGCCCTTACTGATTTTTTGATTTTATTAGGACTTTTATGAAGTTGAGAAAGCAGCCGATTGGTCAGCATTTGTTGCGCATTGTCAGTAAGGATCTTCCTAATGCTCTTTCAGTATTCCATAGCTTTAGCCTGTTACATATGAAAGTTCTGTTTCTATGGCTTTCGTGTTTTTTTTTAATTGGATTATGATTTTGCTTTCAATATTGTATTTTTAAGATTGCGGGGTTTAAAATACCCACTTCTTGCCAAACGATTGGCCTGCATGGTAATATCAGGAATGTTTTATGCAAATAGTCTGGAGATACTTCAGCCTGCACACTTGTCTGCTGAAATGATCTCACAGGTAAGTAAGCCTTCGTATACCTTCTTAATAAAGTTCCTAAAACACGAATTTATATAAGGTTTAAATAATACTCTTATGTCAGCTTTATGTATTTGAAACAAATCAACAATGGCAAGGTGTGTTCCTTTTAACTAGTTTCATTTGCCCATATATTCTAGAGGTGGCACTTATGATTACAGATTTTATATTTTTAAATAATAATTTATTTTTTAATAAGATGATTCAGGAGGTTCTATGCATTACAAATTTACAATACACTTTAGGCGACTTTTGACCCATTTAATTCGAAGATGAAACATAACCCAAATCGATCCACTCATGATTAAATGGGTCGAAATTTGACCTCTGATATTTTTCTAGGCATATTCTGCACTTCACTGTGTATCTCATTATATTTTTCATAAGGCTGCTATATCCCAATATTGACGATGATATTGACTTGGACTTATGTCGATGACATTTCACAGATGGAAGAGGAGCTTGGTTTGTTGAGAGGTGCCCTAGAGGAATCAGGCATTAAAGAGGAACAGTTGACATGTAATTTTATAATGGTTATCACTGCTGTCAATTAAAGTTATTATCTGTTCAGACTTAGAGCTAATTTACAGAAAATCAGTTTGCAAGATTGTTGTTAAATATTAGAAAATCATAACATTTAGTTGCAATAGAATTTCTAGAATTTCTAAAATTCTATGTAAGATTGTACATCTTACCTCCCCCATACCCCGCGCAGGGATTGGGTCCTGTTGTTGTTGTTGTTGTTGATGTAGCCAGTTAACTCGTCAAATAAATACTAAATTGGTTTAAGTTGTAAGATTTGATATGAGAAGTGAGACAATCCTTCACAAGATTTATATATCACAAATCTCAATGGTGGCTTAACATAATTTTAGTTTTCTTTAAAAGGTTTTCCTTGGTTAAATATCATCTCGGAATGACGAGCCATTTTTTGACTCATTGTAGCCGTCTAACCGGGCTTGGTCTGTGAACAGTTCCTTCCATTTGAACTTGAGAAGAAAACGAGACTTTTAGTCACTAAACCACTCTAAGGGGGGAGGGAGTGCTCACCCCTTCCCCAAACTTCTCCAAATTGCAACCTCACCATTATCCAATAAAAACCATCCATCTCATTTCACCCCAATCCTTCCCTAAACCTCCCCAAAATGGTGGCATTGGTCACCAAACTTCCCCAATTTCCACATCATCTTTTTTCTTCTCATTTATTTTTAATACATTAAAACACAAACATTACATAAAATAAAAGCATAATAATATAATTATATAATACTA